>JAZGTK010012062.1:0-15166 GCA_036877625.1 Ambastaia sidthimunki
ACATGAAGTAAACATGGTTGGTTTAAAATGGTTAACTTATACCTGAACCTAAAACTTGATATAAAGAAGTTAAAGGTAGGGTTGGCCATTTCAGAAAGGCTAGCAATAATAGCAAGCTAGCTTTAAAAGCATAAGATCCCGCCCTCCCTCCAAAACCACACCCCCTCCAATAGTGTGAGGAGCTATGCAAATGTATACAAACATATATTCACACCACTTACTATCAGCATGTGAAGAGACCTTCAATCAACAAAAACGCTTCTGGAATAGATTCTTGCCTTTAATGTTTTCATGCCGCACCAAAATATCCCATGAAAGTATTCACAGCACATCTGCCTTGTGGCAGAAACCACATACCTGTCAATCATTTCCCAGAATTCATATAGTACAGCTGCTACACAGATGCCGGGACGGAGTATTAGGTGAGCCGAGGAATGATGGGAACGCCCCACTAGACTGAATCTGATTAGTCGACATCTCCATGTAAATGTACAGTAGGCCAGACAGCCCCCCGCTAACAGTTTTAGGTTTTAAGAACATTTCCCTAATGTTTCCATTAACCAGGGCTGGTGGAATCTGTTTCTTCATATTTATAGACACTTCAGAATGTATGATTTTATTACAGGGACAATCCCCACAGAACAGGCTGGGGTTTAAACTCTTTGCTCAAGGGCCCCATGCTGAATCGATCCTGGAACCTTCTAGTTACCAGCCTTGAGCCAAAAGCACTACATCACAGCACCCATCGAAGTACAACTAGCTTTACACGTGCCCATTACAGTGAAAGGCTAATCATTTTTACATAACCATTGTTCTAAAGCTGATCTCAGAACTGTTAGTGTGTATTTGTGTTACTGACTATGGTAATGTAGATTTACTCTCAAACACTCACTGTAACTCTGTTTAAAACTTCTCAGAATATCAGATCCATTACAGATTGGAGCAAGACTCTGGGGAAATGGCAGATGGGGGTGTGGTCTGTCCTACATTGCAATGAGGCATTGTGGGTAATGACAGGTGTTCTGTGACTAAGACACTACTGTGTTGACAAAAACCGCATGACTGTATCTAAACATTAAAGCCATTAAAGTGAAGTACACTACACGAATGACATCTGTTAGTGTGATTATAACATTAAATAGTGTGATTATAACATTAAGAGCTCACAGCAGCTGTGATTCTGCGTCTCAGTGGGGTGAAGCTGTGATGATCGGACAGATTCTGATCAACTGATGTCTGACTGGGTCATTTTCCAGCTGTGTGTGTGTTTTATGAGACAGACTGAATTCAAAATCTTAGGAATGTGGTGGGGTGGTGGGGGGGCATGAAGAGCGTGTGTGTGTGTGTCTAGAGAAATGAATGATCTCTTTTAATGGGTGTAAAAGTATGAAACTACATGTATGCTACTGTCTGTCTGTCTAGACAAAACACATCTGTGTCATGAGAGATTGATTTGTAATTGTGTGTGTGTTGTACTGTGTGAAAGACTCCATTCATATGAGTGGCGGCCATTGTTCCATGAGAGCGATCACCATAGACCTTTTCAGAATATTTCAAAATATTTCAAATTTCAAAATAACACATCTAGAAGTTATGTGAGTAAACGCGATAAAATAATTAGATAAATAAGTTAAGTCATGAAACTTTATATTTTATCAGCTGATCATGTGTAAACGGAGCCTCAGCCTGTCAGCCAGGACCAAATACATTGACTTGTCATGTCCATTAACATGCTAAAACATTGCTAATGCTAAAAGTCAAACAGGTATAGCAATCTACAGAGCACTTCATCCCAGCTTTACATAAACACTCGTTCCTGAGTGACTACTGAGATGGAGTGATAAATACAGGCAGCAGTGGATATGAGCTCTGCTCTGTCTCTCTGTGTTCATCTCATTTCACAGTCAAATTCTCCACAAATCCACAGCAGAGGAAGACCGGTGACATCATGCACGAAATCATGAACACCACCATCTCCACACTGTCTGAGAGAACACCTGGTGTTACCTACTGTAGAAGTTACACAATTAAACCAGCTCGAATCAAGTTATGCAAAACAGATACTCAATAAATACTGAACAAACATTCCTCATTTTCCAAAACAGCTCCGGGGAATGTCTCCATCGGTTCCATCATAGCCACGCCCCCTTCTGAGTGACATCACATCAGTGAAGACACACACCACACGTGATGCTGTGATCAGACTCTTTAATGCTGGAAAACAGCCCACACGAACACACACGCAACTCTCTGTTTCTCCAGTTAAATTTAACCAATGATTGTAAAGATAATTCTGACACTAGCGGATGACTGGACCGTCTAAACGTTTGACAATCTATTTCCCCACATTTGTTTATTCATAAACAACATTAGATTTTGATTCATGATGTCTGTTTTTTATTCCTCATGTGTCCGTCAACATCCTCAGGCTTTATGTCAACCTCTACGTGTAATTCAGTGACACGCAGCTGCAGTGTGGATCACTCTTGTTGTCCATATGCGTGTAAACTACATTAATAGATGCTTTGCAATACTTTTAACTCACCCATCAGACCATATTTAACAACATCTGAGGCACTGTGCAGTAAAGCTGTGCCTCAACGCCGGTGCACAAACAAGCACATCCAAAATAGCACGAAGTGTGACCTTCTCAACTCTAATCCCAAGACTATGAATAAATGTAGATGTTAAATCTATGTTCTAACTATAGTTTTACACTGAAGTTGAGACCCAAGCCATATCTGCCAATCAGAATATACAGTAATATTGTTTTGGGCCCTCTTCACCTGAGCTAGTACAGCCTAGTAACCACTTAGCAACACCCTTGCAACCACATAGAACACCCTAGCGACTGGCCAACAAAGTGAAAACAACTATTCAAAGCATCTTAGCAACCACATAGCAACGTCTTGGCAACCACTCCGGGTTATAAATGTAATAGCAATAATCAGTTTGTTCACTTAAGCACATTATCATTATTTATTCATGCAACTGTCATCATAAACCTCTACAGACACATCACATGTCACATCACGTAGATCATGTTTACATTTGTTATGTGGACAGAGGTGCAAAATGAAAAATAAATTTGATTTCTGAGACACGCACCCTATTACTGCACTGTGAAAACACTTTCATACAAAGATCACAGTAATGCAACACAATAGACACAAAAGCTATGAGCTTTGTTACATTGAGCTCATAATAAAGCCGCTAGCTGAGGTGTGTGTTTTTCAATAAGCAGTGATTTTGGGAATCTGGTACTGATACGGCCACTGCAAGTCAACTGTCAACACTACTGAGACATAAATGTCTCAAATGGTGACAATAAACCATTTTAGATTGACTATAATCATTTAATTTTTGCATTGCATTACAAATGCCCACACTGTATATTTCCAGCGCTAATGGAATATGCAGTAAATGCAAAAAATGCAGGCAGGAATGTATGAAATTTTAGAACATATTTTTATGTCCTGAAACTTTTCCCTCTAATGGAATCTTGCTACTATAATAAATTAAAGATAATCCAATCAAAACTCAAATGATCACAGTACCCAGCTAGCTCCAAAACATGATGTTCACATATTCCAGAATCCTCCATTCATAAAACAAGGCAGCCTTGTGAAGAAATGAGAGATGCATTCTCAAACTGAGGGCATATAAATACCACTCATATAATGTGCATTCCACTCCTTCATAGACCTCTCAAATACACTAGAAAATAAATCTATATACACATCAAACAGGAATGTTAATGAAATTTCAGTCATAATTAAAACTGAATCCCACTATATGCATTATTAATATATATGTAAGGGCCCTGCTTCATCTCTATATCCATTAACATGTCCAAATAAAAGATAAAGAGCAGACCTGCATCACACATACTTAATATACCAACACATGTTGTAAAAACTGCAATACATGAACTATAAAAATAAAATCTGTTCATGCAGACGAATCGAGGATTCTGGCTTGATGTCATTAGAACTGGATTAGAAACAGATGAAAGATCTGTTTTATTTCAACAGGTGGTCACATAAATCCCACCAGGGTCGACGAACATTGCACATGCAATTTAAACAAATCCTCCCCGTCTACATTGCAGACACTAAAACAGACAATCTGCATTTATTATTAAATGTCGCAAAGCTTTTGTATCCGCAAACATTTGCGTCCTGGAATAACGCAGTG
This sequence comes from Ambastaia sidthimunki, assembly GCA_036877625.1. Classification (NCBI taxonomy): domain Eukaryota; kingdom Metazoa; phylum Chordata; class Actinopteri; order Cypriniformes; family Botiidae; genus Ambastaia; species Ambastaia sidthimunki. Next base: position 4,198 of record JAZGTK010012062.1, read on the forward strand.
CCGTGACGTCACTCACCTCGATCCATCTCTGCGTCTCGCGGACAGCAGGTTCGGTGTGATGATGATGATGATGAAGATGAAGCTGTAGCGCAAGATGCCGTCCTGCATCCGAACCTGGACTCGCCATTTAGAACTGATGGCTTAATAAAACCCAGCTGACAGCCGCTGCGTGATGAGAAGTCGCAGGTAAAGTTATTTCGGGACTGTCGTGACGCAGAGCCGCACTGCCGCACTCACGCTACACGCGTGAATCCCGCGGGGGTGGCCAATCAGATCGCAGCGCTGCTTCCTAACCCCGCCCAGTGGCTCTGACAGCCAATCAGAGCGTGTTTTCACATGCCAGCACCGCCCAGCCAATGCCAACTTTTAACGCCTTGATCCAAAGCAATAATGATATATAGACTTTTATTAAAACGCCATTAACACACATTATATATATAAATATATATATTTGACATTCAAATAAGAGTCTACAGTGATCTAAACAAGTATTTGGGCACTTAAAGCACAAAAAAATGTAGGAATGCCATTAAACAACACTTCACAAACAGAAGTCTGTTTGATGATAAAAAAATTATAGTACAATGATAAAAATAGAAGACAAATTCTATGTCTCAAAATTGAGACAACATGTATTTGGACCCATTTAAAACAATAGTTTGTAAAACATCATGTCATCGTGTATTTATACCTGTCATACCATGAATGAGTCAATAATAGCAATACAAATTAAATTGGTGAGTAAACAGAATAAAAAACATTACTAACCTGCGAAAACCAACTACATCACTGTGTAGGACTTTCATACTTGATTTTGCCTGACAAAATAGTCATGCATGTTAACAAACTCTGACTAAATGCAGTGATGCCATCTTGAGGACAACAAGAGCTACTGCATTCAAACGAGAGAAATACCCTTAATAAAATATGCTTATTTTTATTTCATTCACAAAATGTAAAAGACTCATTTTTGTAAAATTTGTCTATATTTTCTGTATTTTTATCATTTTTCAACACCGTTGATGCAGGACACGCAGATGTCTAAATGGTTGTCCAGTCGGCTGCTGAGTTATCACGAGGTAACTGTTACTTTACTGAGCGCTGGTGGGGATGAACCAATGACACGCGTTTGTGATTACAGGGATCTGATTTAAAAAAGCAAACAATTTGAAGTGATTGCGCATGCAAATACATTTTCATATTAGGTAGAAATTCATTGAATGAATAAAGTTAATTTTTTATGTTTAATACATCACTGCTATTTAAAAATTAAATAATATTTGCGGGGCAATTTGACGTTTAAGCAGCCGAGCGCCCCCTGAAGGAAAACTTTAATATTATTTTAGTGGCAGATGTTTGAGACATGAAACAAGTGTGTGTGACAGGTCGAACCATCAACCTCCAATTTCACACACACCACGAAACCTTCAGATCCATCTCAGAGGTGAGTCCTGCTTTTACTCCTATTCTTCAATTTTCTAATTATTGCAATTACCAGAACAAACAAATGGAAAAGTACAGTATATACAGTATGCAGTGATAGCTGCCCACTGCTCCAGATGTGTGTGTGTTTGTTCATGACTTGCAGTGTGTGTTCACTCCTCACCAGTAATGGGTTAAATGCAGAGGTCACATTTTGGGTTTTAGCTACCATATATGACAAAAACATGTTACTTTCACTTTCACTTTCATCAGCTCTTTGACAAAAAATTACAAAACATCAGTGTAATGTTTATTTTAATTAAATTAATCTAATGGCAGTTAGAAAAGTTTTGTGCGTTATTTACTCTACTGAATGGTAATTTTAATAATAAAAAAGCAGTTTGTAATTGTTATTGATTTATATTTTATTATCTTCTGCCTCTTCTGTGTTTATTCTCAATGCATTGATGAGTGATCATTTATTGAGCTATTAACAGCGTGTTTCTGTCATGAATCTGTCAGCTCTGTGATGTTCAGTGATGTCTCTGCTGGTGGTGTCGCTGCCTCTTCTTCCGATTGTGGTTCTTATGACGGTCCGGTTCGGTTCGCCGCTGATGGCTCTTTGTCGGCGCGTGTGTGCTGTACTGAAGCCCCCCCACAGAACGGTGTGTGTCAGCTCCACGCATGCGCACGTGTTCTCCAACTGCACCCACGGCCAGTCCCAGAGTGTCCTGCTGACCTTTGACCTCTATTCCTCCACACACGCCTCTCTCAACATTGGCCCTCAGAAAGGTCAGATGCTGCATTTGTGTGCCCGGCTCACAGGGAATGTTCTCAGAACGTTCTCTAACAGTTCTCTCAAAGTGATCAAAAGCGTTATTCTTATGTTGTTAGTGGAGCATTTTAAAATGTTACAGAATTTTAAAAGTTATAACAACATTCTTTTGATCAGTCAGTAACGTTAATACAATGCCTAACAATCTGGATGTTTTGAACGTTCCTTGAACATTTGAAATAACTATGATATGATATCCTATCACTGCATTTGATTGCATTCATAACATACATATACTGTGGTATACCTAATGTAACCATTGGATGTTAGTGGACTATTTCTTTCTCCCTCAAAATGATTTTACTTTATTTATTTAAACCCTCCTAACAAATTCTCATCGGTGTATCTTCTGCTGTCAGGTGAGTTTCTGGATGAGATTGTGAAGCGTGAGGCTCCACTGAGGGTTCTGGAGCTGGGCATGCACTGCGGCTACGCTTCCGTTAGAATCCTGCGTCTGCTGCCTCCTTCTGGAAAACTGCTGACTGTAGAGATGGATCCTCTGACGGCAGATAAAGGAGAGGAGATCATTCTGGTGGCAGGATTCAAACACCCACAAGTATGTCATGAAACGATTCTAGATTCTAGACTTCATACCAATGTTCGTCAATCAAGAAAATAACCAAAACATAATACATGCAGGTGTTTGCTGAAGATACTCTGTTCTTCAGTTTCAGGTTCTGACATGCTCCTCAGCAGAGGCCATCTCTGCTTTATCCTCTTACCTCGGGGACAGTCGTCTGGACCTGGTTCTAATGGATCACGACCCTGAGCAGTATCTACCAGACCTGCTGGCCCTACAGAAGCGAAGACTGCTGTCTGCATCCTGTGTCGTGTTGATCAACAGAACTATGACAGCTGGAGCTAAACATCTGCTGGAGTATCTGACAGCCAGACCTCTGAGCTACAGCACAGGCCAAGAGCTTGATGGAATGATGGAGATCCAATGTCATATGGCTGGAGATACTGAAGGCTCTGAGGATTAGTGCTTAAGATTTGGTGAAGATACATTAAAGAATTAGATATGTTGGTTCAAATATAGTTTTGCCAGTATTGTGTGTCGAACTTGGTGGTACAGCCATGGGGAGCCAGGTTTCCTCAATCAAGTACAGAGTTGTGTCCTTGTATTTATACTTTTCTCCATTAGGGGGTGTTGTGTGTTTAAATAAATGTAACCAAAGAGTTCATCCTTAGAGCTGATGAAAACGGGAAGATCTTTAATGATGATGAACTGGCTATTGGAATTGTTGGATTTACATTGAGCCATAAATAAACTTTCTTTTCTTGAATAAAGACAAAACCTGTTTCTCACCGTCTTTTCTTAATTCATGGATTTTCTCACAATAACTATATAAGAATCTGGTGATAATTTACCAAAAACTTAACCAAAATAACCAAAAAATAACAGTTTTGATAAGAAGGATTAATTACTGTTATAATCATTATGTACTCAAATATATCAATCTTATTCAAAAACATTTTCAGAAATTTGAAAGAATATTATGTTTTACTTTATTTTTGTTACTATATTGTCTTTGCATGTGGTTTTTAAAACAATCAACAAAACAAACAGTCTCATACCCAGCCCTGTTGATTTTGCTTGTAACGCCAGTAGTGCTGTTTTAATAAAAACAGCTACAGAGTTTGATGAAAACTAAGTTTACTCATGCACAAATATGTCCCCTTTACACAGGGATGGTGTGCAGAGACGGTGCATTAAGGGTGGGGGTACACGCTGGGACTCAGGTGGACTGGTGGTCATCTAATGCTGGGGACTGAGGAGCTGGCCGTTTTTTTTAAGATCTCAAGATACTTTCTGCTCTTACTGGTGCTCACAGAATCATGCCTAAAACAAGATTTGTGTGTTAGAGTAAACTAGGGTTGCTTTTGTCTCTGACTGCTGAAAATCAAAGCTGCCTGATGGAACAAAAGCACATTTGGATCTGTTTGATCTTTAAAAATGTGCGTATGTCCAAATCAAAGAAGATGGCAGTAGAAACCCTTATAAATATTAACCAGTTTTACTACAGTTTACAAAAAACATGGTTACTATAGGTAAACCATGGTAACCACAAATTATCCATGATGTTTTTACAGCGTGGTATTTGCAGTAAAATTGTGGTTATATAAATGGGAATCAGTGGACCAAAAAACACGTTTACTACACAATGATGGTTAATTTTTATAAGGGACTATTAGCAGAGCAAAGGAAAGATGTAACCTAATGAATTCTACACTTTAAATCAGCATTTATGTAATTCTACATGCCAAACATATTTATCACGAGAACAATATGATGACATAAAATCAGCAATATAATACAACATACGACTCATATAGTATGTGTTTTATGTTGAGTCTAGGACAATCGAAAGAGCCCGAGGGGCCGTCTACCTCATGACCTCACAGCACAACCTCCCCAGCAGAAACCTCACGAGTAATTGGGTGATATGCAGAGGGCACACGAGTGAGCAGAATACATGAGCGTTTCATGGATGTTATACTGCGGTACGCAGGAGAGATTCTGCCCGGTTCACTGTGAGATTGAACCACAGGGCTGAAAATGCTGATTGCCTCTTCATGTGATTTATTTAGAGGCTTTTCAAGAGCATGTAAAGGCTCTCGATTTCCAGAGAGTGAGAGAGAGAGATTGTGAATCAAGAAATGATTAAATGAAACATCTGTTTAAGGGACGTTCGCCATTGATCTAGTTCTGTAATGTGTCGTTTAATCAAGCGTCTGTTGACAAACACCTAATTTAACTTCATTTAACTGGTTAATATCACATAAAATAGCTTGGAGATCTATTTTATATCCGTGAGTATTTTAAAGTGAAGTATTAATGTACATTTCTGAATAGTTGATGGACGCTGACACATGCATGAGTGGCTTTGCATTTTAAATGCTGTTGACGTGTTGATGCAGGATTTGGATGCAGTGGCAGCATGCAGCACCAGTTGCATGGCACATTTGGTTCTCCAAAAATAAATAAGTTGTAAGAAAATGTGAGAAAGATGTGAGGTGAAAAGGTCACATTTTTTGTGGCAGTGAAACCGCAGTCTTTGGTTTGTTACTGAATGCACTGAGAGCAGATTGTAAATGAAAGAACACACACTCTTAACATGTCTTTCATAGCTTTATAGCTTCTGGTGAACTGTACTGGATTATTCATCTTTCATCTGTATTTTGCATTTATAAAACTGTCTCTAAAGACCTATTGAGACATTCTGTGTACTGGATCTCTCTTTGTTGAGCGTTATCCTCCACGCAAACTCTCCATATTAATCCAGCCAGTGACAGTTTAAACCCATCCATTCATTCTCTAAACCTGCCTGTCCTCTTCAGGGTCACGGGGGCTGGAGCCCAGACCTAAATCAAACATGGCAATATAATTTTTATGTCTGTAGAATTTTTTTTGTAGTTGTTTACGCGTATGATGCTTGCTAGGTGGTTTCTTTCCTATTTTTAAATAAATACCACAAATGTATTTTTGTCTGTGCTTTTATTTATTAGATTTTATCCTTTTGTGCCTGTGGTGTGAGAAGATATTGAACAGAGACTGTCAAAACCGCAGTGAAAATGAATGTTGCCACATTTTGCTGCCAAGCTGCCAAGCAGTTGTTTTATATAGGAATTAATTTTCACTCCTGCTACTGAACAATGAAGAAGCCATTTCATTTCATTTAATGTGATGAATGTGACTTAAGGCTCTTCATATTGTGTGTTTCCAGCAGATATGATCTGATGGTTTTCTCTCCTGCAGCACAAGATGATGTGCGATTATTACTCAATTTTTAATATCACGGTATCACAGAGTTACTGCTGTGTGTTCTTACAGTTATTCATTTAACAGATTACTTACAACTAACACATGAGAACAAACACACAATACAAGCAACTAATCAGAATGACAGACTCTTGAAATGACTCGTTTGCAAAGGCAGTTTAACAGCTCTTGAAAAGAATATTATGAAAACACACAATTTGTTCTCTGGTTACATACATACATACATACATACATACATGTATTGCTAGAGAAACAGGGAAGGCTGTGTATGACACACACAATGTATTTTTTCTCAAAGCAGCTGTAGTACATTAAGTTCATGAACAATCTCTCTGAAGCAGTCTGAGATTAACTACCCAAAACTCAGTGGTTATATCACCGTATAAAGCTCATAGATCATCCCTCATTGCAACATTTCAGCCCTGATCTTCCACCTGCATCTATTCCCACTGATGGAAAATGTTTAATCCAGTTTCACACAAGGATATTTCACATGGACTGATGTCATAGGGCAAGAAATCCATGTTTGCACTGACAGCAGAACTATATGCAGTTGGAAACATTAATCTGCTTCATGGACACCTAACTTATCATTTGTCCCTCGTTGTCTTTAAATGATGTCAGGTCAACATGCATTACTCTGATAAAACAGTGTTTGTGTTTTGTGCTGTGTTGTATTGTCCTGCAATGTAAGGCAAAAAGCTTTTATGATACTTTTGTGTTGCTTGTTTTTGTTTTTCTAGAGCTTGCATTTGTCTTCATTCACCCGGTTTGGAGGAACGTGAGAGTGAGAAAATTATGACACAGTTTTCATATTTCTTAAAGAACATGAGCATGTATGTTTAATAACAATCAGCTGTGAATACCAAACATTGTTTAACTGAAAATAAAGGCTGTACTAAATATTACAGCCCTTATTTCATAAGGTGAATAAGTCAACTCAAAAAACACAGTCCCAAATGTGTCTACAGTGTTGATGTCAGTCTTTTTGTTTCTTTTAGTCTCTTACTTTGTTTTCCATTTTCTTTCCTGTTCACTTTTATTCACTTTTCTGTCATTTTGTTTTTGCCACAGACCTGCTCTGGTCTCTCTGGAGATCTATGTCTTTGTCAATTGAGGTCATGCTGTTTTTTGTTTGACACAGATGTAATTGAGTGGGAGAGGCCACACACACACACACACACACACAGAATCTTCTGCTGATCCATTCAAATCTGCTTAAGTGCATCTGACTTTCTCTGTTCCTCAATACATGTAGCAGATCATACAGAAGGACATTAACTGACTCATGATGTTTTAAACCTGGAGCATGACGTCAAGATGCAACCAAAAATACTCAGATTTATTTCTTTGGCTCTGTTCCAAAACATATGCAGTCTTCAAGTGAAGTGAAAACTCTTATAAGCACAGGTGATGTATAGCCCACACACAGATACTGGAGATGTACAGCTGTATTTAACATCCACACACATCTGATTGGATTCATTGCACAAAACCTTTTCCAAAAAACCTGTGAAATGATATAAGTGCAAGCATTGTGTGTGTGTGTGTGTGTGTGTGTGTGTGTGTTTTAAAGACAGGAACTTTCATTGTGGTACACTACTGAAATATGTGTAAAAATGACATAAGATTTATAAAGTTACAAAGTTATGTGTCATATATCTGTGTATATTTAAAAATATACAGTATATTTAAAGTTATTGTTATGTATATATGGCTCAATAGTTATAAAGAGATTTATTATATCTATTATATAGCCATATATTTATATAGACAGGCGGTGTGTAAGTGTTGTGTATGTGTGTAAGTGTTGTGTATGTGGGCAGGGCTGCCGGACTCTCTGTGTTCTGCTGCTCCATCACACTCCACTGAAACTGGTGCTGATGCTGAGACGCCGCATCACCTGCAGCGAGCAGCACCGGAGTCCCGGAGCATCTGACGGCCGCTGTCTGTATGTCCACCAAGGGAAGAAGATCCAGATACCAGAAAAGAGTCTCTTTCTCTGAGGACGAAGATGAGCAGTGCGGGAAAGAGGAGAACGGCGGTCTGGACTCACATCACCTGAGATCCGTCAAGACAACGAAAGACTCGTCGGGTTATTACCGCTACAACATGTGAGTCCTCAAAACTCTCCAGACTGTATTAGTCGTACTAAAACAAAATACAATAACAAATTAGCCAGGAAACATCCGAAAAGAATGTAATGCAAATTGTTCATTTTAAGTCTTATAAGTTGTCTGTTTTGCAGTCTTACTATAAAAATGTCGCGTATAATAATCATTAAGAGGATTCTTAAATGCATTAAACTTACATTAAGCTTAGTTTCTTTCTTTTGTTCAAATTGTCTTAATTGTGTAAAATTGTACAAACATTTCACATATTTTTGTTTGTAATATGCAGCTGACAATGAATAAATGTAGAGACGGTAAAGTCACAACTGAACGGTTCATTAATCCAAATAATTGTTAAGAAATCATGTAAATGAACATGCATGTGACGTGAGGCGGACACTGATGCGCCACCTAGTGGAGTGTGTGTTTATTCAGACGCAATGTCACATTAATTTCATATATTTCACTCTCTTTAACATGTATATGGTGTCTCGTAACGTTTATGTATATATTATAATATTTATTTGCTGATTGCGTCATGCACTTGGTAAAAGATAAAGCGAAATGTTACTGCTGTAATCACAGCTCATGGTGCAGGAATACATGCAATGCATTTAAAAACTGCATGAAAATAAGCATTTAGATTCTTCTGCATTAAAACTGTGAATTGCTGTGCAAAGACTCTATCACGCATCTTATGTTTACTAGTTAGTGAGGTTAAATCATTAGGCTTGAAAAATAAATTTCCTGCTTAATTCTGCATCGTCCTTTAACAAAGAGATTTTCTGGAAATTTTTTGTCATTTTGTCTATGAAAAAATTGCAGATGTGGAATTGAAGGTGAAGCTATCAGATAAATCCAGATATGTTTGGGTTTCTTAACCTAACTGTCATATTTTCTGAGAAATAAATGTGAGGAATGTTTTATCATGCAAAAGTCACCACCATGATGCTAGAGTGTTGTGGGTGGTTGCCAGGGCGTTGCTATGTGGTTGCTAAGGTGTTCTGAATCAACAATGACATGCTTTCTAATATAATTGATATCAGTAGCAGAAATGGTGTGTGACAAGCAACAAAATGTAATTCTTTGACCATGTCTCTAACCCTGAAGTATAAGAGATCAAAAATAAGTTATTTTCATCTCTGTTTCAGCTTCTTGTTACAAACTCCCAGTGGTGCATCTGTTTTTCAAGATAAATGTGATTAAGTCTGAACATCTGTGTGACTGATGAATATCTTTACTGTTCTGCTTTGCTGTGCTGATGCTGAAATACTTCATAACTTTCACAGAATGACAGGCAGTCTTGCTAATGTGTGGCAGTATGAAGCATTACTGTGTATGAACACACACTTTAACACCTTTAAACGTGATTAATAACATGCTGCATAATTTATTTCAATCAATCTGTTTTTCAGAATAATAGAAAACCTTCCGTCTCTATATTTCCCGTTCATTTGTTCTCAATCATCTCTTCTTGAATGGGATTTGACCCAGTTTCTAATTTCCTGTGTTCAGATTCACAATATTGTCTACAGAAACATAATTTTCATAAATATTAGAGCTTAAACATATATTGCATTCATATAAACGGTGATATAAAAACTGTTCTAGTTTCTTCACATCCTGATAACAATCACTAAGTAAAGTGGTCTAAATATATTTATATATCCTGTTTGAAAGGCACAAAACCATTAAATGTTCTGTATCTTCCGAATGCAATGACAGGACGTCCTACTTGCATGTCAAATTATGGATGTGCAAAGCTAGCTTGTTATTGCTAGCCTCCTAACTTACTAAATACAAGCCAGCCTGAATTTGGTACAGATGTCACTGAGACGTCCACCTGTTGTGTAAATGTGGCATCTGTTACTTTTCATTAGAAAGCGATTAAAACCCGAGGGTGATCTCTCGCCATCAACAGGAGCCTGCGGCCCGTCCAACTTCTTCTTTCCTCCAGAATAAAGTCCCACATGATCCAGACCTCCACCTGTCAGCTCTCAGTCTGGGGCTCAACCTGTTACAAGCACGTCAAAGATCTGAAATAAAACCAAGCAGCCAAAACAGAAAGAGACACTTCCACTTGCATGAGCTTGAATTATTAATCTAAATGATGTTTATTTAAATTAAGTCTTTATGTTTTGTTTGCTTCTTCGAAGCATCTGGTCGGGTGCAGCACGCACAAGGTCAAATTAATATCTTTATTGTCTTTTTTACTTGCAGGAAAGTTTCAGATAGATTCCCGCATCGCAGGATGACCCTTCAGCGCGAGAAGGGTCGTCGCCAGGCGGTCCGCGGCCCGGCGTTCATGTTTAACGCCCGCGGCAGCAGCCTCACAGCAGAGGAGGAACGCTTCCTGGACGCGGCGGAGTACGGCAACATCCCCGTGGTCCGCAAGATGCTGGAGGAGTCCTCCACGCTTAACGTGAACTGTGTCGATTACATGGGGCAGAACGGACTACAGCTGGCCGTTGGCAACGAGCACTTGGAGGTGACGGAGCTGTTCCTGCGGAGAGAAAATCTGGCCCGGGTTGGAGACGCGCTCCTGCTGGCCATCTCCAAAGGTTACGTGCGCATCGTGGAAACCCTGCTGGGCCACCCGTCATTTGCGGGCGGTGAACGTCTGACCCGGAGCCCCTGCGAGTTACAAGACGACGACTTTTATTCGTACGACGAGGACGGCACGCGCTTCTCGCCCGACATTACGCCCATCATCTTGGCCGCCCATTGCCAGAAGTACGAGGTGGTTCATATGCTGCTCATGAAGGGAGCTCGGATCGAGCGGCCGCACGATTATTTCTGCAAATGCACCGACTGCAC
>JAZGTK010012063.1:0-15166 GCA_036877625.1 Ambastaia sidthimunki
CCAGATGCTGATGCAGTTCAGTAGATCCTCACTGTCTTCTGGATCATAGTGATGCTGCTCGATCTTGAAGCTCACCATCTCAAAACATCACCACTGACTCAGAGATGAGCCCTGATGTCTCCCACCCCTAGAAAGTGCCACACGGCCTCCACACGGTCCCTGCATACATTGAGTGTTAAATGAGCCCTGGTTTAATTGAAGTGACCTGATTGGACTGAATCCGGCTGGGCAGAGCGTGTAATGGGTTGGACTTGGAATAACTGGTGTGGGAAACTGAGTCTAGATGCAGGTGAAAATTGTGCCAACGGAGGCCTCCGCCTGCTTTACTACTGACTTTACAAGCAAAAACACTCACATTGAAACACACATGCATATCAAAACCCCTTTAACTGGATCAGGTTTATACTCCCAAAAGGATTTTGCAATGACTGTATTTTACTGAGTTCTGTTCTTTTGGTTACAGGGTTACTTGTTTTATGTTTGTATGAAAGTATTATCAGAAACAAACTATAAAGAAATGAATAGTAGTTTGAAAATTGTTTAACTAGCTGCTTTTGTGCCATAATGTATGTAATATTTAGGATGTTTAAACAGGTAAACAAACAACATGTAAATCTCACAGGGTAACGTGCCAAATGTAACATAATCATATGGATAATATTATATGTATATAAGCATTTTTCATCAGGCAGTCCATGTTGGACATACAGAGTCTAAACATCTTTTAATCTTTCTTTTAACATTATAACCGTCTATAGAGGAATTTTCACTGAAATTGTCCCAGCCAAACTTACCAGAACCTGCATAACAGAACATCTGACAGCAGAGCTGGACCCGTTTCAGTCGCAGAAGAAATAACCTGACACAAGCTAATATGTTTAAAGCACAATTCATGACAGTTGAGCATTTTATCCTGCTATAGGCTAGTATATTAAATACTTCAATTCAACAGAACTGAATATTTGAAGATGTTTTAAGTAACGGTTGGCCAGTCTTAAAAATGTTCAGTGTTTTTTTCTCAGTTCTGAGCTCTATAAAGCTTTTCTTCAGTTTGCTGTAAACTTAATAAGAATTGTTGCTTATCCAAACATCTGTCTCTGTATTTATTCACTGACATTGATTTGCCCAAACAGCCTTTGATTTTGGACATGAAGTGACAAAATGTTCATACTATGCAGAAAGACGCTTTAAAGGGCGAGAACTTTCCCAGGGGCTTAAATCTTGTTTCACGCTATGGTTGGTGTAACTGCTGATATTATCGTTCATGTCTTTATATCACGATCATTACACTAAAACTGTTAATGACATTTCAATGTGTTGCGTCATCTATAACTGATGCACAAACGTGGATTGTGAACATAAGGCATTGTTATATTTCTAAGCAAATATATTAATATTAAATTAAAAGCTTTGTTAAGAGGTTCTGTTACTTGTCTTTGTTGCCACACATAATGCTTTTTATTTGATGAACTGCCATGAACCGCAATAGGAGGCAGCCGTGAGTCACAGAAAGATGTGAAAACTTGAAACTTAAAGTTTTCTAGATTTGTATCAACGTTGACAATAAATGCAGAAAATGACAAAGACGTTTGTGTTGTTCATAGGAAATGTGCATAGAAAGTGAAGCCATCGTAAGTAAGTTTTTTCACATTTAGGCATTTATTTCATTATCTTATATTGCAATGATGTAAAGCTGTTGTGAGTTGTTGACAGGGTGTTTTTATGCTAAACGTGATTTAAATGGATTTTATCATTGCAAAGTCTTGAAAATAATAATAAAGACAAAAAGCAGTAATACAAGCGGTTTATTGAAAATGCACATACTGGATACAGGAGGCCTCTCATTCCGTCCATACCGGCCTCGTCGCTAATTTATTGCTTCATTTTCATGGCACAAAAATAGAAATACAAATTTCTGCCATGCAAACCTACTACAAGCGAATACAAAACAGGACAAAGCAGTGCTTCACTGATACAGAGGAAATCACACTGTAAAGATGGACTGCAGAAAGTGAGATGGTAAAAAATGAGAGTACAAAATAACGGTAATTTAAAAAAAACATCACACTGACACCACAGTGAAAGTGAAAAGTTACCGGCACGAACATCCTTCATGCGCACAAGTAGTGCTTGAATAAACGAGAAACAACTTGAACAAACAAAAACAGGCTGCATTCCCAGAATGCTGTGCAAAAAATCTCTACCGTCCTTTTCAACCGAACGCCGTCTCTGTGCGTCCGTTACTGTCACGCTCCATGAGCCTCGTTTTGAACCTTGACCGCAAACATGCGTCATTTATTCTAAATCATCAGACCATGACGTTCCAAAAACATCCAGTCTGCCTCCATCACTGTCAGAGATCTCATCTCTTATAAGACTTTAATAATGTACTGCACAACCAGCTGTGTAGCCAAAACAATGACGCTCAATAAAATCTGATACTGTTACGATACGGTCTGGCAGCTGAAAATGATGAAGATCAGATATGTTAGTGACATGTGCAGTAAACAGTGTTAGACTGAGTTCTGACATGATGCCACGAGGAAGAAATTAGTGATCCCACCCTACACCCAAAATCACAAGATTCAGAAACACGTGCGGGTCGTTGTCAGGGGTCACAGTGACACTGCGTTTCCTTGAGTGGGTTCAGATACCCAACCAGATCTCATGACCTTTGAACTCCAGTGTTATCACGTCTGAGTTTCTTCAAAATTAAAGCATTTAATTGTCATGACTGGATTCTTTCAGAGATTAATGTTGTTTGTTGTCAAAAAACTATTTACCATTATAGTTAAAAAACCTCCATCCAACAAAAGCGAGTCTCTACTGACAGCATCAGAAATGAGTGATTATAGACAGAAACAACCACTGATATCTGATGCTACGTTTTCACCTGTTAACTAACATTGACAAACCAACTACAACTTAGTTTGGCATATATATTCACTTTCATGACATCATCCGTCAGTCAAATGCATGTTACAGACGTGAGCTATGCACACGCTAAGAGTTACATACAGATTACACATACAGTTATGTATCATATACAAATACGCATGACTCAGTGATGTGGTCAGATAATAAGGTTTACAGGAATAGCTTGTGACAGTTTAACTGGTTTAGCTGAGTTGCTTTTGTCAGTTCAGTCAGCTTTAGGTGATCCGTACATGTTATTACAAAAAATGAGCACCATCCTGAAACAAAAAGTCTCTGATTTGTAACAGAACAGCTGAAGGTGAAAAAAACATTCAAATCACTGTGCCAAAACCCCCCCACACAAAAACACAAATATTTATGCTTACATATAATATAGATTTACACAAGTAACTTCTGACTCAAAATCACGCCGTCAAATAGTTTAAGAATCCCAGGAATAAGGTAAGTGGAGAACTATGACACGGGTGCTTGAAATATGACGACCATCTCTGTGGTCTGAGAGAGTTCAGTGCCAAATGTCCATGTGCACAAATAACTGATATCATCACCCAGATCACCACGTCCCCATCTGTGGATTTCTCAGTATGAGAAACCAAGAGGTTAATCTAAAAACAAGACTAAGAAACTTAAGTCTGAATATCAAACTCAAAATCTTTCGTGAAGTCAGACGACAGGAAACGGGGACATCGTCTTCAGCGACTGAGCGAGGAGGGGGCGGAGCGCAGCGGTCGATGGATGCTGATAGGCTTCCGTCATGCTAAGATGAAAGGTCATTGGTCGGGCCTTTGAAATGGTGGGGCCCCCGTCTGATCCGATTGGCTCCCGGCCCTGGAAGCTTTAGATGGACTTGGAGGAATCCTGTTTGCTGATGAGGACCTCCAGAAGCCGCAGTTTGGCTTTGATGCGTTTGTATTCTTTGTATTCGTCCATCATAGGTATACGATCTTCCTTCTGAACATTCCTGTGAGGAATAAAGAGTTCTGAGTGAGAACGATGCTGTTCTATCATAACATAACGTGTGGGCAGCTGTCTTTAATTCTGAATTAAGAGAAGGGCAAACCCACAGGATGTGTAACTGCGCTTAAAAACAGCTAGATGGCACAACTGAGTGGAAGAAAACACACGGGCCTGAAGATGTATTTTTAAAAGCCAGAATTACACATTACAAATTTCACTGATGAGTGAAAGTTTTTTTTATAACAGCAGTAGTTTTGCCACATGGCAGTTTTATGTATGTTTTTTTATGTATATATATATATATATATGTTTGCAAGACTAAACTACCATATATTTAGTTTAGTACCATATATATATATGGTAATTTCTGTTCTGTATAACAACAGCTGAACTATCCTTAACCTGAGATGCCATTCTAAAAAATGTGGCATCAAGCTGAATGGTGATTGGTTGGACGGTACAGGGCCTGTCTGATTTAATTGGCTCTTGGACCTTGAATGGACTTGAATGAAATTCTATATGTTGATGAGATAAGAACAGATAACTCCTGTCACATATACAAGCTGAGATAACCTGAGATATGTAATTGACTTCTGTTAGTCAATACAGATTAAATGAACACGAGGGACCCACCTGCCGTTCTGCTGGTAAAACTCATCCTCAAATTCTCTGATGGTCTTCCTCAGTTTCTTCTTCTCTGCTCTGGCCTTCCACAGCTGCTCCAGGAGCTCGGGCCTGTGGGATGCAGGAGGAATTAAACTGCTGCATTTGCATAAACAAAGCCGTGACACTAAAGACTCTTAATACTACAGCAACAGGAAGCTGTATTCAGGAAACCGGCCTGCGCTGCTCTGAGCAGGAAATGACCTTTATAAAGCATTCAGTGAGTGCAGCAGGTTAAAGCAGGATAATGAAGGTGATGTGGAGGTCTGTGGCTCTCCTGACTGAACCTGCAGGAGTGCTTGTTTTCCTTCATGAAGGATTACGGCCTGGTCCAGCTGGAGAGTTTAACGTCACTAACTCTTGCAGATTTTCAGACCTCTGCCAGGCTCTATATAAAGATCTCATATGAGGAGAGCATGAGCTGATTGAGAGCAGGACTGTGTGTGAAGACGCACGTGCACATGAAACTGGTGTCAAATCCAGTTCTCATGTCTCTGCTCATACAGGGCACATTTTGTACTCTGGTTCTGTTGGGTAATTCTAGTCTGAGACCACAGAAACATCTTTCACCCTAAAGTCAACATACAAACAGCATTCCCATTTTTATTTTGCAATGTCCCAGCTAACCTTTTAAGGTTGTTAGATTGTTTCCCTAAAAGTTCTACTAATGTTAAAACAACTTTGAGAAAATGTTAAAAGAATGTTTTGAGATCGTTCCCTGTTAGCTGGGGTGAGGACAAGTTTAATGATTTATCCATTAGGAATTTTTTCACTACTCAAACATTTCCTCTGAATTTTTTTTATTGTTAAAAATGTAATTAAAAACAGATACTTGAAATTATGTAAAGTAAAATATTACAATACTTTTGAAATGTCTTTGAAAAAACATAAAGCATTAGCTGTATGACTGGTGTAAACTTACATGGAGGATGCGTTTGAACTGGACAGACGCAGGTCAAGGCTGAGTTTCCCAGAGCTCAGGACGTTCTCCTGTGAAGACTGCTGGGAGCTGGGCTGGGCCACCGGGTCCATGATGACATCAGAGCCCTCGCTCTGCATCTCCTCTCTCTCCTGCTGCCCCCTGCCTTCATCCTCCTCTTCTTCCTCAATCTCACCGCAGAAGTGGGCGGTTTCGCCTTCGATGATGGGCTGTAACGTCTGATTGCGCCGTTTGCTGGTGGGTGAAGCCTGTGAGCGAGAGGAGAACCGTGTTATTCTGGTTCCTCCGGTTCTGTGTCAAACACAGACGTCTAGCCAACGTTCCACACAATCCTGAAACAACATCAGAGTCTATTCCCGCTCTACAAAACAGTCTCAGCTTTCATTCTCATTAGCAGAATTCAGACCGTTTGGAGAGCCAATCAGAATCTTTCTAAAATAAACATTAACAATAATCTCCGAACATGGTTTCAGATTTCACTAGGGCTGGGTTTGCTGTTAAAACGTGAAGAATTGTAAACAAACTAAAGAAACATTTGTGCTGATGAGACACGCGGGAGAAAGAGGGTCTTACGATGATGGGGGTGATGCTGACGCGAGTGAGCATCTGTTTGACCAGCCGGTATCTGTCATACAGGTGCTTCACAATCAATCTCTCCTCTCGAGTGACCTGCAGGAGAACACACTGTTTACTCAGAGCACAGCTGTGTGTGTGTGTGTGTGTGCTGGCCTTCACTATGCTGTGAGGACTAAATGTACCCACACAAATAGAAATACCAGTAAATGTTGACCTTGTGGGGACATTTTGAGGTCCCCATAAGGAAACAAGCTTATAAGTCATTCAGAATGATCTTTTTTGAAAATCTAACATGAACGTTTTGAAAGTTTCTGCTATTTGAATGTTTGTGATGGTTTAGGTTTAGGAGTTGAGTTAGTGTAGGAGGATAGAATACAGTTTGTACAGGACAAAAATCATTACGTCTATGGAGTTAAACCTCAAACCTCCCAATTAAACATAAAAACCTGTGTGTGTGTGTGTGTGAGAGAGAGAGACACCTACTGGGCGCCCGTAAAGCCCCTCATAATACAGCAGGTTCTTCTGCAGGACAGTTTTCTCACAGGAAAGTTCCTCCTTGGTCATTTTCTGTAGAGACACATTTACTTCACGTTACGATTTTTACCTCTCGAGATTAAAGTTGTTGTTTCAAGTGCAATTGTTAATTTCAGAAAATGTCAATGATGCTGGAACTCACTTTAACGTCCTCTGGCCAGCCGTCCTCTTCTCTCTTGGCTTTGATTCGCTGCTGAATGAGCTCCAGTGTTTCCTCTTGGGTGGGTTTGTGACCCCGTGTCTCGCTCTCCACAGAGCCCTCATGAGCCCACTGCTCCAGCGTCGAACCAAAGCTCTTGGGCAGAGTGTTACTGCGTGGACGCGTCTGCGGGGTCAGCTCACTCTCAGCCTTGTGTTTGGCATCTGGATGAAAGACAGAGAGAGAGGAATGTAGTCTAAACACACCAGAAGCTTTGAAGGCTGCTGGGAACATTAACACAAAGCAAAAGAGACACAAGTTCAGTGGCTGAACTCGTTCAGAATCACCAAAAAAGTCCGTCAGTTGTGCACTGACAACTTCAGAACATTATCAGAGACCTTATGAAGGCAACACCCTGCGGGCTCTGAGCCCTCGAACCCGTCACCTTCTAAAATTACATTCTTCTTTTAAAACACTTCAGAAGTCTAAAGAAGCTGAGACACGTGGGCTGAGAGCGTCCCGTAGGGGGAGTGCGTCTGCGAGACCGCGGTCAGAGAGACAGTCAGAGACAAAGGAGAAAAGAAAGGGTCAAACTCAAGTGTGGAAGTCTACTTACTGCAGCATATGTGTACTTACAGAAGAGGGGCGGCTGTCTATAGGCATTGAGGGGGCGTGACAGTGTAAAATGGGGTGTGTTCGGGACGGAGGACGAGTGGCGTCTGTGTGACTGAAGCACAGCCTGGTGCCTCAGGGAAGCTTTGGGTAAGAGGTGATGTCGTCCTGTCCACGCGGGCCGTCCGAGTGGATTTAGTTAAAGAGAGAGAGAGATTTATACGACAGTGCACCTCTGATGGGGGCATCAAATGGAAATGGATGATGGGAAGTGTGGGAGCCAATCACAATGGACCAATCACAGTGAGTGAAGGGGTCTTCGGTAGAGTATGAGGGTGGTCCCATGAGAGAGAACCCCAGAGCCTCTACAGACATGCAGTGATGGGTGCGCTTCCCCCCTTTGCCCTATAGGGGGCAGGGGAGCAGGCCAGAACCAGGCTGCCCAATGACACTGACTTACAACCCCCAGACCCAAATACTCCAACTGCTCTCACGGTCAGTCATTGCCTGGGCTCAGGGCCTCTTACCTTTCAGCTGTTTGCGGATTTTGGTGAGGTCGGTCATCCACTTCAACACCTTCGGATCAGCTGCCTTATCAGCATGAGACGGCTGCCATTAACAAACAGAGAAATTTAGTTTTCTGTCTTTACGTGTGTAATAATAAACTCTGATACTATTTACGCACCACAATATGTTGTACGTTTCAAATTCTACACATTATGAAGAAAAAGGTGAGCTGTAGGTCCAGAGAGTAGATATGAGGTTTGTAGAGTGTTTTGAGTGGTTACAAGGAGTTATTTTCTAGCTCAAGTGCCCAATTCTGAATAATATTCTGATTTCTATATCAACACTCAGGTTCAGCCTCATAGCAATTATCCTGAGTCTGATGTCCGTAGCACAAAATCAGTAGCACAGAACCAGTTATGTGCCATCGCTAAGTTGCTTAGCGGGTTGTTCAAAGCTCTGACCGTAACTATGTACCACAGCAATTGTGACTTTTCTTAGGAAGCTAATCGCGCATGTGTGTAATTATGTACAGTGTAATAAACAGATCTTTCTAACCTTGTAGTTTCTCTCCTTTTCAAACTGTTCCTCAAACTGCTTGATTTTCTTCTTCAGACTCTGGAGTTTTTTGGTGAGCTGTTGGAAGACCGAGTCTCCCTTCATATTGTCTTTGGAAGAGAGGGAGGCACGACGAGGCCTGTGAGACGACACGATCCAGAGTTTAGAAACAAATAGTGAAATCACTGTTGTCCATCTATGTACACAAACCGTCCAGCTATGACCTCTGCTTAAAATTCTCCCAAGCCAGTCACACAGATTTACATTAAATTACATTGATTTGTCCCAAATTGTTATTAAGATACTTATTGACTTCACTCTAGACAGTTCGATCTGAATGCAATGACAGGAAGTCCCACGTCATATGTGTTTATGTGTTGGAGGAGGCGTGGCTTTGGAGAGCGTTCTGAAGAGAGGGCGGGATTTTGTTTTCAAAGCTTTGCTATTGCTAGCCTCTCTGAAATTGCTCATCCTAGCTCAAGTGTGTGCGATTTCTCTACTCACCTCCCACAGGACAGAGTTTTGTTGGAGGATGTGGCATCATGATCCTGTTGTAGGAACCTCTGACTGTGGCCAAAGTCCAGAAATCGTCGGGCCAGTATGGGTTGGGCGTCCTCCTCCAGAGGGAGGGGCATCATGCGGCCCGCCAGTGGGGACAGCTGGGCTTCTCCTGACTCGCTCTCCTCCTGCCATGACATGAACACTGGCACAGGGTCTGCCAAACACACACACACACACACTGTAATAAACCTGATTTAGCCTTAAGACACTCTTAATCATAGACACCATTAACCTTTAACAGTTATTACAACAACCCTGAGTTGCTTGGATACAACCCCAGGTATAAACTCCTGGTCAGGGAGGGGGGGGGAATGAGGGCAGCTGAGGCCAGGAGTGCCCCGAGGGGTCCAAAACACTACACTGAAGACCTGGTGAGTGAGCTGGAAAGAAGCATTTCTGGGTGCACATGGATGACTCCTGGGGTGTTACGGTGGGTGACTATACAGTACGAGTTATAGTGTGATTTGTTACCCACTCAAGCAAACATACACAAACACACACGCAAAGTAATTTTGAAAACAACATTTGAAAACAAAATGCCTCATTGCTGCCAAATGAGCAACGCCAGCAATGGTAATAAATCATGCCCGAGGCAGGTGAAACATGCTCAAAGTAGAAGTCACGTTGCACTGGAGCGCACGGGACCTCTGCGAGCTGCGCGGGACAGAGATGGGCAGGAAAGCACTGAAAGGAGGTCAGCTATGGAAACCTAGCTGATGAAATCTGCACTGCCAAGATATCTGCCCTGATGGATGATTAGGAAAAAGCTGGTGCATTTCCTGGCTTTATAATGGGAGCTATCACGAACTAACCAATTAACCGGGTTCATGTGAGGAGTCTTACAGGGTGTTTAAACACTGGAACTTTTGGTGCAGATGCAGTTTATGTTTACTAAACTTAGATGCACCCGAGTTTAAAAATTGTGAATCTGAAATACAGTAAATGTGAATTCCCAAGCAATCGCCCTAATTTTCTTGAATAAATAACTGATGTATAATTATATTTTATTATATATTGTGCAAGTACAATTTGCATGTTATAGCAAAAGGCTTTTCCTGTTGCTGCTCGTCTTGGCAGATTTGGTGTTTGGCAAGCAGCGTGCATCTGCAAGTGTCGTCTTGTTACGCTTTGGTAGTAAAACCAGAGTGAAAAATAGAATTAAAATCGTGAAGCGGACAACGTTTTAGACAATTGGCTCCTGGTTGCCTGCATGTTGCTATGCATGTGTTACAAATGCACCGTGATACAGAGCCAAATAATACAGTGTGAAAAGAGATGTGTGAGGTAAAAGAGAGGCAGACCTGGATTCAGATCAAGCAACTGAATCGAGTGTGAAAACAGACTGAGAGGAGCAGCAGGTGACAGATGAGCGGGAGGGGGTGGAGATGCGACTTACCGCTCCCTTCTCTCTGAAGGTGCATACATGTGAAGTCAATGAGAGGGAAAGTGATGGGACATGATGCTAAAGAAACATGGGCGAGAGACAGCGAGAGAGAGAGAGAAATAGAGGGTGATGAGCCTCACACACACATTCACATACTCTCTCACACACAGCTTTGTTTGACTGATTCTAACTGTGTCTCCTGGAAATAATCACGCAGATCACACAAGAACTGAAATCATCTATATTAGCAACAAAACAAGAAAACAGACTGTGTATGTTAGAGGCTTATGAACAATCAGTTACAGCTGAGTTCTTCTGTAATTTCAATAGCTGATCTGTTAAATTCCTGGAACGGATTATTTGAACGGTATTTCGTGTTTTCCAGTTTCTTTCCACAGGAAACATTTGCAGCTAGTAAACATTAGCATATGACCATTAACAGAGAGAAAACAGAGAGCTTACCTTCCTGCTCGCGGTCTAGAAACACACTCATGGTCAGAGACTGCGACTCGGTGGGCTCTGTGTTTGCGTTCAGGTCACACTCGCCGGGCTCCTGTGAGTGAGCAGTAAGGTTAGAGACTCGCGGTAGAAACCACACAGACTGTGATGTTACTCATATATACTCACACAGGTGATAACTTCAGCCTCCATCTGCTCATAGTCTGGGTAGATCTCCAGTCTGAGTGAAGATAAAAAAATTGTACTGTAAAAATGGACACACTGTGATGACAAATGTGAGCGTGATTTGATTCCTCCAAGCTGGTGAATTGTTAGAGCTTCTCCATCCAAATTCCTGAAATGTCTTTCATGGAAAATATAATAGTCGTTTTTGGTCTATGAATAGGGGCATAAAACAAGCAAAGATATTTCTGTATGTGCAGCGTGACAGACTGTGCAAAGCTGTAAAGTGTTTCAAAGTTTACTAGTCACACCTGCACCTTATACACACTTACAGACCATATCTGTGAATCTATGACACACACTTATCAGATATATATTTTTACAAAAGCATGCTTTGAATTTTTTTATTATTATACCAAAATAAAAGAACAGAGTGGTGTTCTATGTTCCCTTGTAAAAAGTTGTTCTTAGAAACGTTTATATCTACTGACTTCTCTTCATTACCAAAGTCTGTTCTTTTGTTAATAAACAACCTGTTGCAGGTGCAAAAAACATTCAACTGTAGATGTAAATACTTTGAGTTTGACCTAGAGTGGCAACAAACATGTGCATTAATGTTTACATTGTGTTTCAGCCTTTCATCATTGTAAAGCTCACCTTTCTGCGTTGAGATCTTCTGGATCTGTGAGAACCTCCGTGTCCAGGTCCATTCCAGAACTTTCCTCCATGGCCGGGCTGCTGAGCTGAGAACCTTGAGATTCCTGAGGACAAAAGAGCAGCATTACCACAGCAGGCCCAACACAACTAGTTTTACAAGCAACAAATTACGTTCGAGATAATACACAACCACTGAGTGGTTAGAGATACTGCAAAATGTTCTTGAAGGTGTTTGAATAACACCCAAACGTATCTGAGAACACTGTGTTTGTTTACCGATGACTGTCTCAAGGTTGGCAGCTGATAACACTAAGAACTGTGATGTTTTTTGAGAGCGTGTGTTTGTATTGACCAGGTGGTGCTGTCATTCCTCTGGGTTTGCTATTAAGGGAAGGCGACCCAATTCTTAAGTTCATAAACTGTGGCCAGACCGCAAGAACTTCGAGCATGTGTGAAGGGAAGAGGCCTCTTGTAGATGCAGATATTCAGGGTCACTAGTAAACCAGAACCCGAGACAGCACTAATAGTTTTATTACATTTCACACCAGAGTGGCTAAAGAGAGTCGCGAGACGCACACCTTTATCTTTAGCCCTGGCGACGGTTCTTCTGATCTCCTGCACTGAAACGGTCTCATCTTGTTCCTTAATTAGCTACTTGAGGAAAGTGCTGTATCTGAAATGTTTCTCTCGCTGTGGCGCAGTGTTAAACACGGGAAATGATTGCTTGTGCCTGCTGAGAACACTGTTTATCAGATTGAAGTTTGTTTATCTGACAGCAGGCCCTTGTTTCTCACTCTTCTGAGGAGATGTGGTGTGTATGGAGGAACAGAGCTTGGTAGTAGCAAAAAAGCAAACACCTTCACAGGCTGCAGAAATAGCCAAAACACAGTTTTTCTAAAAGAATAGTTCAACAAAACATGGTTAGAATTGTGCATTGTGTCATTTGGTGAACTTTTCCTTTAAGAAAGTTCTTAGGAGTAGAGTCTGCTTAGGTTTGCTTAGTTCAGCTGTAGAGGGACAAGTTTAACCCCACAATGACTTACCTCGCTGTTCTCTGAAGGCTGGCTATCCTCTGTAACTTTCTCTGGGAGAGACTCAGCCTCTTCATCAGATTCAGACTGTACATCTTCATGGTCCTCAGAGCCTGGCATCTTCTGTGCAGGACTGATTCTGTTGAGGCAAACAGATACAGATTAATATCACAACTTTGTCATCAAAACCACTCCCAAGCCAAAAAATGTTGTTTAAAGTTCTCTCAGCTAGGAATAAATAAATGTGAACATCAGTGTCTCACCCCTGGATGGGCTGGGAGTCCAACACCTGACTCTCATAGCTGCTGAGCTCCTTGTCAACAGATGTCTGGAGATCCAGGAAATGCTGTTCCACAGCAGCACGGATGATGGTCCTCTGGATTAGACTGCAAACAAACAACCCAGCTGAAAACAAACCCACTAAGGGTGGAACGAACACCTACCTAGGTTTATCATTGTTTAGCCTATTAGCAACCAGGCAACAAACCTAACAAGGTCAGCCAAGAAGCTCTCACTTCCAGCTCAAAGTTTTAATAAATAAACCTCGAACCTGAGAACCATGGATTCTCATGTCTGAAAATAGATGTGTTTTGAGCTTACTAGACTTTCACTTTGATAATTGCCAAGCCTCCGATGTCAACAAGGCCCATGAAAAGTAACGTCCTGCATAGCTGAGACTCTAGCTTTGGCAAAGCCACAAGTTTCTGTGCATTGTGTGGAACAATGGAGGTCCAGCGTGCCTTTTTAACAACCCCCACGTGCCCATCTGGGCCAAAGGCTCTCTGAGTCACGCTGCCCTTGTATGCGCCAAAATTCCAACAATAAGTCAATAGAGGACGGCTTTGTTTGTGCTCTGCACCTCCCGGCTGCAGCGATCTCTGTTTGCATCTGCATGCTGCAGCACCGCAGCGCTTCAGGGCCAGATGCATTAGATTTGCCTGCATCTCTCTGTACATTAACGTGTTCAGAGGCCATTTATAAACAACTTCCTGCTGTGACAATAAATTGGTTAGCGGTTAAAGTTTCAGCTGAAACACTATTTACCAGTATGAAACTGAAAGTTACGCCCCAGAAAATGCTATCTCTCCACTAAAACCTCAATCGAAACATTAGTCACAACAAATATAATTTTTATAGTGAACATTCATTCCTTTTCACTACCACAACAGATGGTGCGTTTTGTTGTGTTTTTATGTCACTCTGCGTTTTCATCACAAACAAAAATCCCCTTTCAGCGACACACCCTGTTCACAGTCTGCTAAATGTCATGTATGGATAATAGTTTGGCAATTCTTTTTAGCCACTGTTCTCGAGACCGTCTCTCGGTAGGCAAGACAACATCCCATACTTATCTGCTTTTAAGACTATAATCACATTTGCTTGCCTTCATTTTGCCGTCTGTCCACCTAAAAGGTCTGTTGGTTGCACACTGTGGCCCTCTGAGGCTACAAATCCGATTCAGAGCAAAGGATAATTTCATAGAGTCCAAATTAACGTCAGCTAAATGAAGTTCAAATAGACTTCAATGAAAATGGACTT
Organism: Ambastaia sidthimunki; assembly: GCA_036877625.1. Lineage (NCBI taxonomy): Eukaryota > Metazoa > Chordata > Actinopteri > Cypriniformes > Botiidae > Ambastaia > Ambastaia sidthimunki. The sequence goes on from JAZGTK010012063.1 coordinate 14,214, forward strand.
GTTGGTCAAAGACAGACCTTATTAGCTGCTCACAGAAGTGACATCACAACACAAGACTTCAGAGTAAACAACCATATGACCGATTTTAAATATCCAACCCACATGATTCTAGGTTACTCTCGTAAAATATAATGCTACAAATTATTTGTAAAACAAAAACATAGAAACATAAAAGGGACAATAAATATATGCTATATATATGCAACTGTTAAAAAAAGGAGGGAAAGGGCACTTACTCAGTAGATCCAGGAAGGATGCTGATGGAAGCAATGTGTGAACTGGAAAGAGAGAAAAAAAAGATCAGGACAATTCCAAATGTATTACCTAGCTCTGGCTTATATAATATTTCCAGAGTGAAGGAAAATACACAACATTTTGTGTACTTTTTGCCTTTCACACACACTTTGAGTTCCTGTGAGGGTCACAGTAAGCATTAGGAGGGTCAGAAAGTAGGTATCTGAGAAGAACTGGGGGCAGGGTCACTTGGCCGCCCCATGAACAAGTTCAGACACACTGGGAACATTTGCTTACATAACACTAGCCGCTCACCGCTTATCAATGTTGTTAGCACCCGTGTCAGATTCCGAGGTCGGAACAAATAAGGACCTGATGGACACAACAGGTGCCCTGCTACACATTCTGACAGCGGCATGCAAACAGCCACGCAAGTAAACGTCTACAGAAAAAGGACGGGCACAAGTTTCCGACCAGCTATGACAGTCCTCTGTGTTGTTTTGTCACAGCTGTGCCGTCTATGGTGCAATGTTCTGACCTCTTTAGCCTTCTGGGCTGCTGAGAAAGCTTGTGTCCAAGCAGTCATTCCTTGAATATGGAAAACAGACACCTGACACCTTCTAGAAAGTACAGTGCATGTAACCACTCGTCTGGTGGACATTTGAAGACGCTCTAAAAGAAGTGAAGATGTACTTTAGAGCTGGAGGGGGACAAAATAT
>JAZGTK010012064.1:0-15166 GCA_036877625.1 Ambastaia sidthimunki
GTATGTGCAGCAATCATTCAGCAGCAACGGACTGAACACTATTTAATAAGTAACACCTTTTTCACCTATTTACCAATACAACAAATATTTATGCCTTATTCTGAGGTCAGAATCCACATCAAATGCAACAACTTCCACTTGGCCTGACACTGGTAACACAGCTATTTAAAGTCAGGAGAACTGTAAGATACATCTAAATTAGTGTGCCTGCATATACAGATTTTTTAATAGTCTCATTTACTTACCTCCCTTAATGAGAGTGACAACCGTGATAAGGTCACAGGAGTGGATGCAGCACAGGGCAAACTTGATGAGGGCTGCGCAGGCATGGATGAGGAGGGACCTGCAGGGGTAGGTAGTGAATGCTCTGAAGGTGAGGATGAGGAAGATGAAAGCTGGATGGTGGGGGGTAAGGAGAAGGTAAGGGTGATAAAGGCTGTAAGGCCAGCGGAGAAGGGCAAGAGGGTGTTAAGGCCTTTACAGAGGTACATTTTTTATTTAATTATAGAGCACTGTGATAATCATGTTCACATATTACTCACTATGTAATCTTTATGTGGTTGCTGTATGACAGTGTTATAGTGTTTTTATTTGAGTTTGTGCTCTGTTAAAGCGCTCAGAACATTCTTTGTGATGGTGTTTTAGCTTTAAGAATCTTGATTTGAACCGCTTCTGTGGATATACAGAGAAATATTTTGTTTAAAACAAGTCAAATGTACATTAACAATATTGAAAGCTTTGACATCTGAAGACATTAGACAAAACCAACAACAAAAACGTTTCAAATTGCTTTGCTTTACTTTAAGGGCACTACAGACTGAGGGTCTGTGCCAAGTTTGAAACCTCTAAGACAAGATTCAGAAATTTTCTTCTCAAAAGTTTAAGTTAAGAAACTCTCAGTATACTGACTTTGTGTAGCCCACATACATAGTGATAAGTAAACAATAATAGATACTAGCTCCGTGTTTGAGTTGGTTACCATTTCATTCCCTGATGGTCGTGCTTTGCCTGACTGTTGTGGCTTAACCCTTGTGTGACTTTATGAAAATAGGAAAATAGAAAATGGTTCATTTTTTCTAATGTTGGGGTCATTTTAGGAAAAGTCGTCAAATTTCAAGTTGAAAAAACATCATATAGGGTTTTTTTCTGCTGTTAAAATGGCCATGGGTCATTTTTGACCCTTAAGACAACACAAGGGTTAACTTGCTCATATTGGTCACTGCTGCACACCTTATCCAAGCCAGATGAGAAAAACAGAAGCAGCCTGATTGAACTGGATGTGAAAAGCAAGTGAACGTTTTTGTGCTGCTTTTTCTAAGCAAATACTTGTGCAAAAACTACAAAAATAGAACCACATAGATTTTTTTTAAGTGTACCTCCTTTCTTATTTAAGTGGAATTACCGGTTTCTGCAGACCAAAACTGCTGCCTGGCTGTCTGTCACTGGATTCTGTTTCACAAGGAATGTGATGCTCAGCATCCTGAGAAGGTCTTTTACGGTTTGTATTCTGTGGAATTCCTAGCATGTTGACTGACATACAATGACTGAAAATAAATAAAATAAATAAATTGAACAATTAAGAACATTTAATTAAAGTTACTAGAAGTGCTCACCCAAAAACCTGATCATTTTGAATTAATCTTTTGTTGTTTCTAGCCAGTTTTGTGCTTTTCTGTTGTCAAGTTCTACTCAATACAATGTGTTCTACTCAGTACATGTGACCAATCTACAAAAGTCATACAGATCACAAAAATAGCAACACCACTGATGCCAAAACCTATTGATTCTTGTCTTGTGACCTGATGTCAGTGACATCAATTCATGTCCATGCTTGATCTGAAATCTATCATGTTGGAGATTCTTAGTCAATAACTTTATTTTGATAGTGACTTTTTATTACTGTTAAAATTAAATTAATTACTAACTATATACCTATTTATGGAGTGATTTTCCGGACAATTTTCAAAAGGAATTGCAAATTGTATTTGCAATTGCTTTTTACATAGGTGGACGCATAAATTGTGCCATAATCCAAATGCAAATATTTTTTATTATCGTTTGCGTTTTCGCATACGCACAGTGACTGCCAAATTTCAAATGGAAAGTCTATTTGCATCTGTATTTGCTATGACTTACGAGTAACAACCCTGTCATATTTAAATAGCAATCTCAATTTCCAGATTAGCCTTTTCACTTTCTCTGCGTCACGTATGTAGCTGCCAAAACTCAAACGCAATCGCAATTCATTTTGCATTTGCATTTCCGAGGCGTCACACCAAAAGCTGTCAATCAGCGTCAGAGGCGGGACTAATACTGTGGGCGTGATCATCTCTAGTGGTATGTCAATGAAAGGACGTCCTGGTCCTTTAGTTGTTCTGTCCCGTACAAAAAGCCTGTCAGCCACTTGACTCAGATTGGTACGGAGCCTCCGAGGGGACATAAAAAAAAAACCGGTAGAAAAAAAAACGTACGTAGTTTTGCAAGATCTCGCAATACTTTTTGTTTCGATATACTGTAACTATAGGTGCTCCGCCGCAACGTCGGCTGCTTTTAAACTGCTTTTTTGTCGTTAATGCGCTGGCAGGAAGCCCATATGTTGTTTTAGAAGTTACTTTGGTTGCGGCGGCGTCTGTCTACGTAGTGTTCGCTTAAAATAGTTCAAATACACTTGGTTCAGTTCAGTTAAATAACTGCTCCAGTAGTGTAGGTGGTTAAGACTGTCTCCGTCTTTATTGACGCGGTTTCACTCGAATCCGCCTTTTGTCGTCATTTGCTTGAGCAATGAGCACGTTTAAAGGGGACATTTATTAGGGACATAACTAATGGGTTTTTTTTTAATTCAAGAAAAGGTCTGTTTTTCTATGTCTGCATATACAGTATATGTGCTTGGTTTTTGGTAAAAGGAAAAACAGCCACCGACAGAAACATAAATCACTGTTATACAAATTTACATTATGCTTAAAACACATATGACCAATTGGAACACTAACTCAAAAGTTTATATTAATCTATATATTCTAAAGTGTTATATCACGAATATATAACAAAATGTAACGAATTATGTTTACTGTTTACTGTAATTAATGTTTACTGATCAATATTTTTACAACAAATCAGCAAATTAGATAAAATATGCCATCTGGCAAGTTAATAACATAAACAACTTAAATAACTTTTAGGTCAGGACTCACCTTTCCGCCTTTCCTCCTTTAATTGGTGCGCAGTTCTGTTTCAAAGGAAATTGTAGCTAATGATGTGACGTCGTTATCACATGTCCGCATTTCCCGGGAACACGTCAGCAGTTGCGGACTTGAGTACATAAAGGCTGTTATTTTTGCGTTTCACGTTGAAATGTATGATATATATATAATAATACATAATCATAATGATAACAACAATAGGAATAATTATAATTACTATAATAATAATCAGTGTCCCGTCCTACTTTAAAACAAAGTATACGTATTAAGTCTTTATAAGACTTATTTCTTATAAATTCATGCCATATCACATTAAAAGACGCGCTAGAGCTGGAGAAACAGTCCAGCGGTGTGACGCGTCTTCTGAGCAGCACCTGTCGTTCTGTCTCAATTTAAGGTAAGTTTTAAAGCGACTCAGTCTGAGATTTACTGCCCTTCCCCCACCTGCCAGCTGCGCATCCCCTCAGTAAATCTCAGACTCACACAAACTTCAAAACTTAACTTCAGTGGATGCAGCTTTGCAATGAAATGGTAAAGGAAATAAACTAGAAATAAATCTCTAAACAAAGAAGTAAACGTACAATAATGATTTGATTCTTTTAACACTTTCTTGATAACCGTTTAAAAACATATCTATACACATATAAAACAAAAATAATATATCATAGCACATATCATATTAGAAGAATATAATATGTTCTATTATTATAATCTTATTAGAGAATCACAGCAGCACAGGTCATCTGCATTCCAGGCCTACAGCAGAACTGCTGTCAAAATGAGCCCTGACAACTGCAGGAAAACTAAAATAGTCAGATTACAGGTTACACCACAATTCCCTTCCTTTAATAATCAGCACTTCAGGGGTCTTTGGTCTGGCTGTGAATGCACTGAAAGAGAAAGCCACACAGGCATTCCTGTCACAGTTTGGTGAGAACAGTGTTCTGTCTATCGTTCTATATGGATGTGAGGTTGAGGGCCCACACTGTCTGACATGTTCATCAGGTACATTCTTTTTGGCTGCTTCACATCTCCTGATATGTTTTTTTTTAATCAGAGGTTTCTGTCACTATTTAACATTATATTTACTTCCCCAAATGCTAAAATCACTACTATACACAGCTCATTAGGGGTTAAATAAATGAAGATAACCTGGGGTAAAGCGCAGTGTGTAAAGCTCTAATGAAGAGCTGAGGCCCAAAGGCCTAAAGGCCTTTGCCAGCTGGCTCTGAAACTACATCAAATCAGACCAAATTTTCAGACCTAAATCAGAACAAACCAAATTATAAAAGAAAGCAAAAATTCATATTTGGACCACTGAGAATATAAGTCATCTGGATTGTTATGGGGCCCTAAACAGAAAATACAATCGGGCAGAATATCTCTACAATGTTAGAGAAGCAGAGACGATTCTTCATCAAATACAGACTCAGTGATCACAAACTGGCAGTAGAGAAAGACAGACACAGGCAAATATGCTTCCAAAAGAAGAAGTCTGTGCCAACTGTGACACTGGTCAGGTGGAAACAGAGGCTGCGTTTACACTGGCACAAACAATCAGACTTTTTACTCGCATCATGGCGCTCATATTAGTGAATGACTGGAATCTTTTTGGTCTTGAGACTAATGTAAACACGCACGTCGAATACAAGGTGTTACGGTAAACAGGCGGGACAAGAAACTTAGATATGGACCTAAAATCAGGTCTGAAACACAACAAGAGACACAGTTTCTCCTTCACTGTGGTAAATATAGAGGTGAGAAACATTTTAATAAAAAATCCAACCTAATGCCACAGCTCTGCAGCTCTTCAGAAGAGGATCAAATGCAGATGTTACTGGGGGAACTGTTACCCATCAGCTGCTGCAAAATTAATTTTTCAACTGCACACCCTCAGAAAGTGACATGTTTTTGTCAGTTATGGTTACCCATAACCGAAATGTGACCTCTGCATTTAACCCATCCTTAGTGAGAAGTTAACACACACACACTCACAGCAGTGGGCAGCTGCCTTGATCTGATACAAAGACACTCAAAGTAAACACACAGTACTTTTTCTCTTGTTGTTGCTATGACTTTTATAAGCAATCAGACTTATAATGTTTGAACAGCTAACAAAAAGTGAGCCAAATATCTATCTAGCTATCTGTCTGTCTTTCCATCTATCATTTTATAGTTTTTCTCTGTTGCTTTCATGCAATTCTCAGAACAGAACTGCATTTCTCAAAACTACAAACCTTTTTTTAATGTTTCAACTAGGTGTACCATGCTTTTATTGAGGTGGCCCAGACTTGAGTAGTTTTCCTCCGTGCCTCCTCCAACAACCGCAGCAGCACGGTATTGGACAGTTTTATCAATGCTGATGAACCTGTTCAGAGGTTTTAGACAAGGCAGTGCCATTCAAGGGAGGAGTGTACACAACCAACGCATCAGTGGCGGCCGGTCAATAGGGGATGCCGCCCCCCCTGAAGTTAGCCTCCTTTAACATGTAAACAATAAGTTAAATATATATCGCAAATATTAACGAAATAAAATCATTTAATCATAGTATTTTACAGTTAGTCATATTATCATTTATTGAAAATAAAAAAAAATCTAAACTATATTTCTTTAATGTGTGTTTGCGGGGCGCCGGACTAATGAGTGTCCCGAACCCTCCCCTTTTGTTGTTAGAGTGAATCAATATTGTTTTTATATGTTTGGCCTCATGTGATTGGACCGTTCTTAATGGCCCTCTGAATGACCTTAGCAGCTGCGCATCAGTTGACTGACAGTACTGATGAGTGTGGAAGCAAGCGCAATCTCGAGATGAAAGAAAATTCATTTTTATCTTTACAAAGATTCCTGCTTACGAGGCGTTCCGATGAAGAAAAAAAAAAGGGTCAAGGATTTTGGACCAGATCGACCGTACTTGCAAATTCAGCAGCAGTCAAGTGATTGCGGTCACGCCTACACTCGGGGCTTAACAGTTTTATTTATTTATTTTTTTTTTCTCAGTTGTTTGCACCCCCCCCAAAATGTTTTAGCACCAGCCGCCACTGCAACGCATAGAGACACTCTGGGGGGATCTCTGGCGTGGACTCATCAATGTGTACCACACACTGTTCCACTTTTTAGAGTGAGGGCATAATCATCCCTGACAGCGATATGCATCTCTGGGCTCTCCATTATATGTATCTCCCGAGGCTGAACAGAGATTTAGCAGACTTTGCAAATCAGTGGAACAACCATGGGCTAAGGACGGAAGGTCGCATGAGCCCATTGCAGATTTTTGTTTGAGGGTGCCTCCAGCAGCAGGGAAGTAATTCATCTGCCATGCAGGACATTTTTGGGGCAACTGCAGCTATTCCTGCTGCAGGACATCCACAACCTCCACCTCCTCAAGCTACTGGCGGTATCCCTCTTGCTGCTGCTGTTGGCGCTCCTGCAGTTCCTGAAGATGCTGCATTGCTACTACATTTACATTTAGGCATTTAGCAGACTCTTTTATCCAAAGCGACTTACAAATGAAGGAACAATAGAAACAGTAAATCAATGAAAAAAAGGCAACAGTATGGAAGTATGCCAGTATGCCAGTTTCCCTAGCCTAGCATAGAGTAATTTACCAGTGCAATTGTTCCCCCCCTTTTATATAAATGGAAAGAAAGAAAGGAAGGCGGAAAGAAAGAAAGGAGGACAGCAAAAAATCATATCGTTGTTATTTATAAATAACGTTCATTTATGGGATATTGTTCAGGCTACCAGCAAAAATACTGGCCTACACAAGTGAAACTACACAACAGGCAAGTTGGAGCAAACTTTGCCACAAAGTAGATCTGTGGTGGACTGATTTACGGCGCATTTTACAGCGTTTTTTTTTTTTTTTTAGTATATCGTGCTAGAAAGTGGCGTATTTGTGGCACACTTGATTTCCATATTAGCACGTGTTGTATTTCGCGGCAACATACATTTTCTCTCTCTGTGGGCATGCATACACAGTTTCCACATGAGCACCTGGTGAGTGATGAATGGACAGTGGTAAATCTGTTTTCTACACCTATACAAAGGTTGGTCTAAAGCGATTAGCCTGTGCAGTTGTCTCAGTACCCTGTGTTTGAATGTTCTCTTTGAGTGTTATTCATTATGGCAGTGACCTGTATGGCCCAGGTGAATGCACAGCATTCAATAATGATAAACGTTTGGCCAAATTATGCTGTCATAATTTTTGAGCAAGATTTGAGCTTTACACTGCGGCTCAAATCTATTTGAAATAGTTCTGTTTTCATTTCGAACAGAGCCAACAGTGGCAGATGCGCCCACGCTTAGCCCAAGATTAACACTCAAACCTGAAGCATCCATTCATAAACAGTATTTACATTAGACTACAGTTAGTATTTATTCTTGATTTATTTATTTATATTTATTCCAGCCTTTGCTGAACTGGTTCTTCCTCCAATTCAGTGTCCTCTTCCGATTTGGGCTCAAACATATAAGGCTGAATCTGTGCATGAGCCATAGCTGTAAAAGGTTGGTCCGTATGTGTTTAGAAGCTGGGCGACCATGTCACATAATCATTCTTTTGAGTGGCACTGAAGGCAGCCAATCATCGTGAAGTGCTCGCATTTCATAATGAGGTTGCCAGTTAAGCCCGAAGGGCGCCAAATATGTGCAAAATCACACGTTAAAAATCCCCCACCCTAAAATTGGTTTTTGAAAAAAAAAGGGTTTTAAGGTAGCTTCTGAGGCATTACAGATTCAATCAAAGTTCTATTCTCTCTATGTCACATCACAGAACAAAAATCAATACCCTGTTCAACCACTCTAGGTCCCCTTTAAATGTCAGAAGTCTCCCTATAAGCAAGCCAACCGGGTGACAGTGGCAATAATGCATAGATGGAGAAAAAAAACTTGCTATTGTATTTTTATTTGTATTTAATTGTATTTTTATTTGCATTGTATTTGTTGCTTTCTCAGTTAACATGCTAACAAAGCTCATTACCACATCTGTGAACTTATTAACATCAGTTGAACTCGCCCAGAACATGTTCCACGTGATTTCATTAAGACCCGCCTGTAGCATAGCTTCTGATTGGACAGACCAGCGTTTCACCACCCTCCTTTCCTGAGGTTATTGTATGAGCCTTTGTTTATAGTCCGATATGAAGAAAATGATGGAATGGCCTGATTTACCAAAAATTGCTAGTAAGTATTGTAGCCATTCTTAAACTGAGAATAATAGCAGGGAATCAAGTGTATTTGCCCCTCTAGTTGGACAAGATACATAATGGTAAAAGTTCGGCATGACAAGACAGAGTTTGGCTTTGTTTAACTCCCTCACCACGATGATGGCAGCATCTGGATTTTGTTTTTGTTGATGTTGAGCACATCATGAAGCTTAAACAGAGCCAAAGCTGTGTCTGCTTGAGGTGGAATGTATACAGCAGTGATGATCATTGTTAACTGGTTGGTAGTGAGGGTGGGCCAGACCACCTCCAACATCATCACCCTAAGTACAGGACCCCCCCACAAGGTTGTGTTCTCAGTCCTTTACTCCCTGTATACAAATGACTGTGTTTCCTCTCACGATTCCACATCTATCATCAAGTTTGGAGATGATACAGTGGTGATGGGCCTCATCTTCAACAACAATGAAGTGGAGAAATTAATGTCATGGTGCCAAAATAACTGTCTCTCTCTGAATGTCAATAAAACCAAAGAGCTGGTTTTTCATTTTAGGAGGAGGCAGCAGATGACATTCTCCACAATCATGATTAATGGGACCCCTGTGGAGAGAGTGGGCAGCTATAAATACCTCGGTGTGAACATCTCTGAGGATTTAACATGGTATGATCACATCCATATGGTAATCAAAAAAAGCCAGACAAAGATTGTACCATCTGAGACTACTGAGAAAATTCAGAGTTTCCTCTAGGATCCTGAAAACATTCTACACTGGGGCTGTAGAGAGTATATTGACTCAGTGAATCTCATCATGGTATGGAAACATATCAAAGAACGTAAAGCCCTTCAGAGAGTGGTGCGCTCAGCTGAGCGAATCTCCAGAACGGATCTCCCTTCTTTGGATCACATATACAGTACATCAGGTGATGCCAAGCTAGGGCTATTAAGATTCTCAAGGACTCCACTCACCCTGGACGCCAGCTGTTCATACTGCTACACTCAGGTAGACGCTTCCGTACCTTGATGGCTAAAACGGAGAGACTCAGGAGGAGCTTCTTCCCGCAGGCCATCAGACAATTAAACATAGACAATCATATACATTACATTTAAGTGACTCTTGGCATAACATGTTAGCTATAACCACTTCGCACACCAAACTTTATGATAATTCATCTATGCCATCTGTGTACAATTTATTCTTTTGATTCACTGGCTGCTATGTTCCCCTACCTCTAATTGTATTTTTAAATTTCTCTTTTTTTTTTTTATCTGCACAGTCTAACTGACCGTTCAGATGCACATTTCACTATTGTTGTATGCTAAATAACTGGTATGTGACAAATAAAATCTTGAATCTTAAAACTCACGGGGCAGATAAATTGGATTTCCATGCTGCTATGTCAAGACACCACAGAAATTCTCTTGTTGGGTTTCTCATCCAAGTGCTTTCTCACAGAAGAAATATAATAAATTAACTGTCTTGTTTAATCATTCCGTAATTGCCTGGGAACTTTAGCAATTGATGTTCATTTTTGTTGCTAACAGATCTATTCACAACATCTTATAATGCTTTTAGTACCTTCCAAGTTAGTTAACTTTTTTACTGATTTCAAATGAAGTTCAAAAAAGATTTGCAAATCATTGATTTACACACTATATACTGTATTGTTTTCAATTAAGATTTGAGAAAAATACTGAGAAATAGCAGAAAATACTTAGAAATTAAATACACTTTAGCAATTCAATCTGATTACAAACTATTTACTTTCTTTTGTCTTTACTCCTTGGTGTCTAAACTGTTAAACAGTTTGCTGCTGTATTGATTACACCATATTGAATTAACAACACATAGAATTATCTAAATACCAAAATATAGAGACTGTGTCTGTCCCCCAGACTGGTAAATACAAAAAACCCTGTAAACATTTAAATGGCAACTTAACCAATGTTAAACTAATAAAAACCACACAAAATACAGAGAAACAATTAATAAGGCTCGGTTTGCTAAATATTAGATCTCTATCTACAAAAGCATTTTGTTAATGATATGACCACAGATTGTAATCTAGATGTTCTCTGCTTGACAGGAACATGGCTGAAACAAGATGACATAATAATAAATGAGTCCATCACCCAAATTACTGTTATAAAAGTACTGTTATAAGCACGAGCCTCATCCAAAAGGCAAAGGAGGAGGTGTTACCACACAGACTTTATCAAACAATTTGCTGACTTTTTATCAAAAGTAGTATTGATCACAGATCAAGTCTTAATTGTTGGCGTTCATTTTAACATTCATGTGGACAATGCAATGGGGGTTTTACAACGTGTCAGGACCCACTCATTGTCATAATCATACTTTAGATTTAATACTGTTTAATACTTTAAAACTGTCCTATGGTGTAAATGTTGATGACATTAACATCCTGCAAATGATTATTATTGATCCTATCAAATATAGCAATAATTATAGTCCTAAAGCCTGTACTGTTTTACTGTCTCTTTTTCTTTTCTCATACTTTTTCATTCTCTTACATTGCGTAATGTTCGGACATTTGTTTTGTGTATATTGTTTGTATTTTTTGTGTATTGTGTGTATTTTATGGTGTTATTGCCTTAAATTCTTGTTATTTCTCTATGTGCCATCTCCACGCAAGCTGGAACAGCATATCCTGCCTAATTTGATACTATCATTTTAACTGACTACATGTTGCATAGTCTCTGAAGTAAATATTGTTTTAGTTGGCAGTCCAAATACATTACCCTCTTATAGACCACTGAGAGAGGTGCGAGTTTTCACACATAATGGCAGGCATTTCTAATGCACGTCCATTTATTCAAGTGGTCCGAATGTGTTTTAGTTTCCATTGTTTCAGTCAACTCTTTATTCATAAACCAACTATAAACAGTATCCATAAATAGTTTTTACTCTACATCTTGCACATACTATTTGCAGTAATACCATGTATTGTGTTGAACTTGTCTGGTAATTTTCTTTTTTTATATATCCAAGTATTGTGTAAAGCTGCTTTGAAAGCAACGCAACACTATTATTAGCCCTATATAAATAACACTGAATTGAAAATTTAGAGTGATCATTTTTTGCTGGGATAGTCAGGCACCACTAACAATGTTAAAACACTAGGCAGATGGCTGTTTGAAGGCAATCTCAATTACTCATTTTTTACATTTCATCTCATAAACACCAGAGCAAAAAACAGTGGATACCCCGGTCTCTTCATTACAACCCATCAGAATGTCATGGGCTGAACTGACATTAGTGCCCACAAAATCTAAAGAGATGCACAGTGTCACCTGACACCATTACTCCTTATACTATATTGGCAAAATTCTCTGCTGTCAGTGTGCCATGATTCCACATATGAGTTTAATGCATTTATTTAACTACTTTGTAATTCAAACGTCAATTATGTTCTACAATAAAAGGGGGAAAAAAAAGAGAAACCAAAGAGTTGGTTTAAATAAAAAAATAAGAATAAAATAATTGTGGCAGATGATACGAAAAATTCATCTGAAAGCTTAACATTCACCAAGCACAATGGTTCCTATTATTTATTTATTTTTATTAGGAAGAAATGGGCAGTAACTGCATGTTGAAACTGAACTGCTCTCGCTGATGCAAGTGACAATTTAAATCAAATACATACAAATCCGGGCAAAAATTTATCAGTCAAAATGTACCAGCCAAATCACAAAATCACATCTGTTATTTACATTTCTGTGACTTGACATACATCAAGGTGTAAGCAGACACCAAAACAGAACTGTCACAGCTTGTTATTGTCTATTTAACGACATACACAGTTACTAAAACCAAAACTTGTGGGCCTTTAGGAAATACCCACATTTTTGCATTATTATGATGTGTGGTCTTATCATCTAAGTCACAACACACACAGCAAAAATACAGAAAATAATAAAACAATAACAACAGTTGAACATGTCTATTTTAATTAACGATACTAAGTAACTATTCACAGTGCAGGCTGGATAAGGTAAATGAACTTCTATGTATTTGACAAGCTCAAACTGCACCTCACCATACTGATCACTGCTTGCAGTTGGGATGTTTTTGCCTCCCGTTGTGTTCTGACCCTAGAACATGTTTGTATTAACATTAATATTAGGGTTACAGTAAGTGCATTTACAGGTAATTGTTATGGCTGGTCAATACTGTGAGGTCATCAGAGCTTGTACAGCTGTGTGGGGCAAATCTATGGAGCTAAAATGGTGCCAAAACTAAACAAACCCAGCATTTTGCAAACAAATGCGAATATTTTTGCAAAGGAAACCTGACTCTCAAACAAAGCTCTTTGCCATTACAATATAGATATAGACTGAATTATAATTCTAAGGTTTACAATACTTTTCTAGATGTAACTGCTCAACATATTGATCCTCAACATACTGTAAAGGTACAAAAATATGACACTTGCCGAATGCTCAAGTCTATAATTGCATGTGATGATGCTGGGTGCTCTTAATGTTAAGTACAATACTGAAACAACTAACCTATACCTAACAGTATAGGTCTGACAAACAAAAGGACACATGGTCAAAAATTCAGTCTTTAAAGGAATAGTTCACCCAACAATAAAATTCTGTCATTAATTACCCACCCTTGTGTCATTCCACACCCATAGAACCATTTGTTTATCTTTAGAACACAAATTAAGACATTTTTAATGAAATCAAGAGCTTTCTTTTAAATTCTTAAGTGCGAGCATAACCCTGGATCCCCCAAAGAGGAATAGGTCCACCCACCTATAATCTCACAAAATATGTGTGAAATAACGAAAGCCTATTTTTTGGGAAGTTTGAGAAGCACTAAGAATGTACTTATTATTAATATTACTTTTACATTTTAATGTGTATTTTTTAAGACACACATATCATAAGATATCATACACATGTAGTATGTTAAGTTATCTGTATGTATACAGTAATGCCATAAAACTGTTCTATTGGTTTGCTGTTTACAAATATGGCCCCTCTTTCAATTTATTATGCAATCCATGTTCATGAGCACCCTTAATATTTTCAGAAGCACCCTCAGTAATTTGGTTCTGGAGCCGGGCCTGGAACCCAGAAGAAAAAAAAATTGCAGTTGGTCCACCGTGTCAACATCTGCAGACATTAATGAAGATTTTACATTTTATGCACAGCATGCATCTTTTCTCTGCTTGTAAACACAGTGCAGTGATTCCGCGTTCTACGTCAGATCGTAGCATCCTGTGTGAGAATGAAGGTCTTATGGGTGTGCAATGACATGAGTAATTAATGACAGAATTTTGTTATTTTACTGTGAACTATCCGTTTAAGTATGTGATCCCAGGATTACCAGCCATCTGCAGCAGGTCTTTAATGTAGGGAATGAGACAGTCATTCGGTGAAGAATGAATGTTCTAATGCATTCAATGCAGAGATTCTTCTCAATGGGTCAAATCTTAGCATTTCCTGTTAATATAAAACAAGATTATTAGACAACAAACAGTGTCTTTAAATCCAGCTGAGCTTACTGTTAAGACTAGGGATGGGCAAGAATACACAAGGACTCGTATGTGATAGTAATGATCAATCACGGAAAGGATGATCTAACAGTTTAATCTTTTTTTCTGATTGGTTACGGTGGCATTTGGGTGGTACCCTGAGGTCTGATTAATGAGATTAGTTGGGAGAGCGTGTGGTCCAAAGCCCATGTGTTAAAGTGCACTGTTGAGAGCACCTTCGGGAGTTACACTTTCTGACTAGCACATAACTTTGCTTAAGTTCACTTGTATTTTGTGCAGATAGATGCAAATGTAATATTACATGTATATTGTGAATCTAGGATATCTCATTAATCTCATATAGAATGCAAGACAGAAAATAGTTTACCAATATTTATTCACTTTAGATGCTACAGATGTAGAAACGTGCCTACATGAAACTTGTAGATGTTATTTTTCAAAAACATTAATAAAGCATTATTAATAATCTAGCAGTGTTATTTTCCATCATAGTATCGTCAGCATTAAACAGTGCTTTAACTAAAATCTTTTCATTGTTGTCATGAGTACTCATTTCTTAGAGCTATCAATTAATTCATGTGAAAAATTGACAAAAATGCCCATCCATAGTGAAGACAATATTTTAACTTAGTACTTTACAACTTAGTTTAGTGCAACAGTCCAAAAAAATAAAAACATTAAAATGTTGATGTGAGAGTCTGACACCTCAATAATGTTACAAACATTTTAATACCCGTAAGGACTTTTCACACTGCGTCTATGCCTGGGTTATCTTTGTTCTAAACCCCATAGGGCTGCCCCCAAATAGTCGACTAAACGTTAGTCGATATGAGCTTGGTCGAATACATTTTCATTAGTCGGTTAGTCGCAAAAAAAAATCACGTGAAATTACGCAATCAGGGGCTGCGCGGTCAGTGTATGACATCAAAGCAACGAGAGATCAACGCGATCTCGTGCCTCGCGGTACACCAAAGCGCACCTGAGGGAGAGAGTCTGCTGATGCTAATAATTATGACAGGAAAAAAGTCCAAAGTGTGGGATCATTTTGAAAAGTCGAAGGAYGACCCTAAAAAGGCTGTTTGCAAACTCTGCAGGCAAACATTTGCCTATCACTCGTCAACATCGAATGTCTTATCGTTTAAAACATGTAAGTAGTAACGTTAACCACCTCACATGGCCCCTCGTTTTAACAATAAGGATATAAACTCATTTGCGCTGTTAAGTTAAATCATATTCATGGTTTTTGACATGCATTTGTCTCTAGGCTCATCCACA
>JAZGTK010012065.1:0-15164 GCA_036877625.1 Ambastaia sidthimunki
CTCACAATAGATCTTGCGAAGTTCTCGCGTTACAGGTCCTCACAAATGCCCACATCTCTGCCAAACAGTTTTATCGCATTAAGACGACATCTTGCCTCCGAGAAGAAGCAGAATTTACTGCATTTACAAAATGCATCTCGCATCATGCATGTCTATTTAGATCCTGCGTGCTGAAGATTGAGAACAGAACACGCTTTGTCCGCGGTTTCCTTGGAATGGAGGATAATTGTAGTAAAAATTGTCATAATTGTGGGTTTAGAGACATTGAAAGGCCTGAAGCTCAAGTCTAAACACTGAAGCCACGAGATTACATTATGTGTGATTATATATAATGATATTAATGACGTTAAACAGTGACAAACATACAGAGCGGCTCGTACGCAGCAGACAGCTGAGGCCCGAAGTCGATTTCCATGAAAAAATAAAAGTTAGAAAGTGTGTCTGTTGATGTGAGACCCCCTTTCTTTCTCTCTTTCTCTTGCTCTCTCTCCATCTCTCTGTCTCTCTCTTTTCTAATATCTTTTTTAAAAACGTTTTATAGATTTGGTTATTCTCTATGCATATCAAACACAGAATGTGTTTCAAAATACATGGAAGCATTTTCACAGTACAAGATTTTATAATAAATCTTGCACGTTAATCAAAGTTAAAGTGTTGATTCATAGTTAATGGTGATTTTTTTCATTAAAATTTCTCCTTGATAGAAAGTAAGATAAGGGGTTAGTGAATGATAACAGATGTTTCAGTTTGGTGTGTATTAGATCAGATACTGAACAGATTAAATGGGTTTAGACAGGAAGTTTAGACAGGAAGTACACACTGTTCTTATGGTACCTTTGGTCTGATTTCAGCAGGTCTGTCTCAAGCTAACGGACACAAACTCTTTGATGGTCTCTCTGTGGAACAAGGGTTTCACTTTAAGGGACGTTCTCCCTCATGAAAGCCAGTAAAGCAGGTGTGTTTTTATGGAACATGACACAGTATTACCATCCAATACATCAGAACTTTTTTTGTAGAACTAGAACTATGTTATAATTAAAAAAATGCATCATCTTTGTTTCAAATACTGGCTTTGCATTTAACTTTTGCTGCTGTTAACACATTCAGTCTTGTGTTTTGTTATACTGGTTTATTCTCAGAAGAGGCGGAGACAGTTTCAGACAGAAGAGGCTCATGTCAGATATAATTACTGTTTCTGAAGGTATTTCTGAATCATTTAAAAGAACAAAAAGGAAGATGAGATGTTTTTGTTGCCAATCGCTCTAGATTAATTCAGGTTTAGACTCACAAGATTGGAATCAGAATCAAATGAAAATGGAAAACTGCACAGAATGAGTAAAACCTCACTAATGAATGAAAGCTCTGCTCTTACTGTAAGTTACCGCATTAAGGCAGCCGGCCAAGAATTGTTGCAATCAAACTGGAGCTTTTCACAAGCATTTGAGATAATTCACCAAAATGTCCCGTGAAAATCTGGCTTTAACAGCTGCATTATGAAGTGAAATTTTGTTTTGTCTTTAATTTTTTAGGATGAACTGCATGTGAAGCTGTTATGATGCAGAAAAACACAGACCTGTGACTTTACACTCCAAAATTTATTTTCTTGGCAACCATAAACGGCGTACAGTCAGGCTAATGATATTTTTCTTAATGAAAGAATTGGTTATACCAGTTATTAATATTGGTTACATCAGTAGAAATGAGAAGCTGTTTCAGAGATGGAGAAAGTTATCATATTTTGATAAAAACAAAATAGTTCATTTTCTTACACAATGAATTGTGCATAATGAGACACAGATTCCTGTGTTAAGCAAATGAAGTCTGTTTTATTTCCTGTCGTCTTTAAAGAGCCTGACAGGCTCTTCTTTCTTAGGCTCACAATTACGGATGGTGTGTGTGTGTGTGTGTGTGTGTGTGCGTGCGTGAAGCAGATGATTTTAAACCCCAGAGAAGCTAAGCAGATCAGATGCTGATATATTCAGTAGCCTGTTTTATCAAATGCTGAAATCACTGCCTTCAATATAAGTGCAGTCACCCTTATCTCATCTAATATAAAAGCAGCACAGAGAAAGATGTGCAGTATGAAATCACTCATACAAGGACATTCCTGCAAAATATGACATAAAATGGCGAGATGCAACAGGCTCTGGTGGAAGCAGAATAATTTGATAGTGATGCACTGCGTCGCAGGTTCTGATGCAGCTTTACAGCAGGTTCTGATGCAGCTTTACAGCAGTTTCTGATGCAGCTTTACAGCAGTTTCTGATGCAGCTTTACAGCAGGTTCTGATGCAGCTTTACAGCAGGTTCTGATGCAGCTTTACAGCAGGTTCTGATGCAGCTTTACAGCAGTTTCTGATGCAGCTTTACAGCTGTTTTTGATGCAGCTTTACAGCAGGTTCTGATGCAGCTTTACAGCAGTTTCTGATGCAGCTTTACAGCAGTTTCTGATGCAGCTTTACAGCAGTTTCTGATGCAGCTTTACAGCAGGTTCTGATGCAGCTTTACAGCAGTTTCTGATGCAGCTTTACAGCAGGTTCTGATGCAGCTTTACAGCAGGTTCTGATGCAGCTTTACAGCAGTTTCTGATGCAGCTTTACAGCAGTTTCTGATGCAGCTTTACAGCAGTTTTTGATGCAGCTTTACAGCAGTTTTTGATGCAGCTTTACAGCAGTTTAAGTACAAACATCTGCTGAGCTGTTGAGCGAGAACGTTCTGCGGCAGGACTCATTTCTCTTCTTCTCATTCTCATCTCTTGTAGGTCTCAGGAATGTGCGGCTTTCGCTCAGCGTTGCTGTGGGTTTCCGCCACTGTGATGGTTCTGGGAGCGTCAACGGTGTCACTTCCACCCTGCGCCCACCGGGTGTTTGTGGTCTCCAGCAAAAGCTCTTCCTGAGGAGGTGAGAGTTTGAATACTGTCATTAAAGTATCTGAAAATAAAAGTTGTTCAGTGGTTCTTGCCCAATCAATTGGATAAAATCAAGTCCTGTCCTGTTTTTCTCATTGAATTTTCTGTCTCACACTTAAATGTGTTTGTCACATTCCAGAACTGTAACCAAAATGGATCATGAAGGCTATTTAATAAATTAATTAATAGCTCAAAATAATAAAGGTTTTGCAGTTTTCGTAGCATGTAAGATTCAGGAAAGAACTTCTTATGAAAAAAGGTTTTGCTTTTACTGGAAGCTAAAAGGTTCTTTCATACCAACATTCTGTTTGATCAAAGGTTCTAATTAAATTTCTAACTGGAACCTTTTGAACTTTAAGTTTTGTTCCCAACAGATAGAAAAAAGCAAGTTGGGGAAGACAGAGAAAGCTGAGAGACTGGCATAGAGAGGCGATGTGAGAAAGTCAACATCAGGCGTCAGACTGAAGTTTATTAATATATGGTCTGAAGAAGAAGTTTATGAAGAGCTCTGTGAGACTTGTCCTCTCTCCAGACCACTGACACTCTCCTAAGCTCTTCCGCTCTCATTTATTGAAGTCTTGCCTTTGCTTTCAGGGGGAGATTTTTGTCAGTTGTATTACTAACACACAGGACTCTCCAGTAAGCTGTTTACCCGCTCTGCTAATGATGCCGGCAGGCTAAACGTGTCATGATCAGCCGCATTTAGACAGAGCTGTGATGTGCATCAGATATACTGAGTAAAGTTATTTTTTCACAGTTATGATGTTGAGACAGGTCTTGGACAACATAAAGTCTCATAAAGATATCTTTCTTTTAAAAAAATAAGTACACAGAACACATAATTTACTACATTTTTGCTGGATAAAGTTTCAGAGCAAACATGTTATTGTAATTTTGGTGCAATCATACAATGTCTGTTTTTGACAAACTCACGGCATCGGTTAAGCCGGAATCTGACAGGTGGGGCGGCTCAAACACACAGCAACATTGAAAGTTTGTTTATAATAAGTGTTTACAATATTTAGGAAATAAAAGTGCTTGCACATACTTATAATTGTCTTGCACATTAAACTGATATAGAAGAACAGATTTTACTGTAGAGAAAATTACACGCTTTTTCTTTATAATATAAATCACACATTCTTCACATCGCCCACCACATTAGAAGAAAATACGGTAAAGTACAGTAATTGTTTAAACTCTCTAGTGAAGATACTCGGTTAATACAGCCGGCATCGTCTTCAACTCATTAAGACAGTTTATAAGCTGTGTTAAGTTTAAGACTCTTGTAGGCGTTTATAATCAGAACTGAGCGCTCAAGTGTGCGTTGACGTGAACCGACACAATTTATGAAAACGTAAAACAGTAGCGAGAAAATAGAATCGTCACCACATGACTAACTTATATAAGCCTGTGGGCTTCTTTTAGGTGAAATTATGAGTCTTTCTCACCGCTGTTTTTCTGTAGTCTCAGAGAAAAGCTGTAAACTTTTGATGTTTGATTAATGTTTGTTAACAAGGTTTTTAAATGAGGTTCATTATCTCGTGGCCGGATAAAAGATTTGACCTTTGCTAGTCGCACTAACTTTGCACTTTTAGTTCAGTTCTAAGAGCAGAAACCTATGTATATATATATATATATATATAAAGTACATAAATTACCTGCAGTTTTATGTTTCAAGCAGAGATGGAGAATAGAACATGAAAATAATTTATTGCAGCTTTATTGTGGTATAAATTGTGTACGTGCGTTCGCAAAGCGTATTGAAGGTGTAAGACAGCTTAGGTAAACTTGAGGGAGGTGTATTCAGTGGTCTAAAAGACTTCTGGTTCTGACACCTTTCTGATGTTCACAGATAGAGCTGGCCATGGAGAAAAAGTGTGAATTTTTGCCTTTCATGTCTCCACAGGAGGTGTTGCTAAAGGCCGGTCGGATTCATGGAATGGTGTTAGAGAGGCCAGTGGATGAAGGACGAGGAGCAGATAATTCCTCTGAAAGTCGACTGTATCATCAGTGACCCCCAAAGGTCCGTTTCCTTATTATACATAAACGTGATGCTATTTGTAACCTTTCTTTAATTCTTGATTTTGCTGTACAGATGTAGTGAGCTGCCTGCCTGTTTCAGAATATCATGGGTAGATTGCCAACTTTGTTGCAACTGCAAGCAAAATTATGCTGCCTTCACAGATACCTTCCTTTGGCCAGAACTTAAGTCAGCATCTTATGTTTCATTTACTGGAAAGGCAATCCCAGAATGCATTGCGACAGGTGAATTAAAAAACATTTCCCTGTAAATCGTACCAGAGCTCCGCCCCCAGCCAGTATATATCAGTATATATGCACATATATACATAGAATATGCACATATATTTATGACATAAGTTGCGTTTTTTAAACTGTCTGTGTTCACTGTGTTTATGAGCTATGTAATTGAATGCATATTAGAGTATCTTTAGAGACTGCTGTTTGTGTGCTTTGCAGACTGCTGCCTATGTAGTGCACTTCTGTTTCAGTTAGGTGTCTATGCAGATGGACAGCACAAGGTTTAACAGCAGAACTGGTGTGTCACAGTAACTGCAGTGATGTTAAACAGTGTCTGCTGTGTTTGCAGGTTGGACTTCAGTTCATTATGTTCTATGTAAACTCATCATGGCTGCCATTTTCTAATAAATTAGGTCAGTCTTGTCTGTGTTGTTTTAGGGATTTATTCATTTGATTTATTCTCAGCCAGTTTAAAAGTTTTAAACGATTAAGCGTTACAGAATGAAATTATATGAACTGTTATTAGTAACATATACAACTATTAATTCTTACACAGTAGTGTATGAATATTGGGCCTCATTTTTAACAAACAAATCAATGAATTTCTGCGTAAATTATTCGTAAATCCAATTTGCATGTTAATTACCCTATTCAATTTGATCCAGCAATTTATTTTGAAATTTGTTTTGCTCGTCTTTCAGGAATTAAAGCCATTATGTTAGATAGCATTAAAAAAAAGCGTTAAAAATGGTTCTTTGAGTAAAAACAAACAAACAAAAAAACACACAATATAAGTTTTCAGCATCCAGTGAATTTGACTGATTTTTCTTTCCACATTTACAGTGTTATTTACTGTTAGCCCTGTAAACACTAGCATGTGGTTGTGACAGAGTTTACAGTGTTAGTTTTTGCTGATGAATGACATTGAATGAGTTTTATGTTTGTACTAAATGAAAATCTTCTTAAAAACACAGTGTGAATAGATCAGCATTGAGCCCCACAGAAACAAACACAAGCTTTTACTGCACGGTTACAGAATTATTCCTGGATGATCTTAGTGATGCATGAGTCAGTGTCTTTATTTCAACCATATAATTATCTGTTCTCCTGTTCCTGGACTGACCAATAGCAGTGCACCGTTATTTCTCTGTTAAAGCTACAATCCGTAACTTCTGCCTCTCTAGCGCCATCTCTGTTTGAAACATAAAATTGCAGATTAATTGCAGAGTTATTTATTTAACACAAATGACAAGTTTAAATACAAGTTTGAACAATTTCTGTTAAACGAGCTCTTTCTAAATACTGACTGTATGTTTTTATTGGTTATTCTCCACTTCTTAGTCAGATACTTTAAATCACAGCATGTTTGTCAAGAAGTTTAATAGACTCGGTTACCAGTTGATTAATGACATAACTTGTTACAATTCAGTCGTTTAATATCAGTAATCATCACTGGAAGTAATTACAGGTGGCTGTAGTTTGCAACATGTGTGTAACTCATTGTGAACTTTTTTCCTGACGTGATGTTGAAATCTACTAATTAGATCAGGTTGCTAAAGGCCAGACCTGCTACCATTTCAATTAGAGTTGTATTAAAAAAACAAGGTGTAATGTCACAGAGAAAGCGTCCAGAGAAAAACTACAGTAATGACCCACCAGCTGAATTTACATCCACCATAGGATGTATTTTAAGGCATTATGTATTTTTGTTATTATGTTTTTTAGCTACAAAACAATATAGTTCAATGATATTTGGTTAGACTTCCATATTTATGAAGTTCCATATTTACACGTATATGGACGTTTGGTCCATACATCTGCTGCATGTGGCCAGGAGAATATTTTGTGCTTTGTGCTCACCTTGAATGTAATGCCTCTGGTTGTGTGGTAAGAGCTTGTTATACAAACACTGACCTGCTCACAGCGTCTGTGAAACATGCTGAAGATCAGGAAAGGTCTTCTCAGCAGGAGAGGTTATCATCATTAGCAATTAGTCTACAAGGTTAATTAAAGCACATGAAATCAGCTCTTAGCAGGAGAAGGAATCGCTTACGTGACTGTAAGCCAGCTAGCACAAATCCATCAAGACATTTTTGGAAGGTTATTTAGTTTGATGAGGTTGTTGTGCATTTGCGCATGTTTGTGTGTATTTTCCTGGCTGTCTTTTAGGCTAATAGAGTCTGACTTTAGTTGTCTGTGTGAATGCAGATTCATGTTTTTTGGTTTATTGTCGTCTTTGTTTGCTTCTGCTTTTCGATTGCGGTTTGTGACACAAGCAACTGACTCGGTTCTTATTTGATTCCAGTAAGCACCTTTGCTTAGTTTTCACAGAAAATGCTGAGAAATCGTGTTTTTTCCCTCAGTAGTCTGTGTTCTTTCATTTAGGAAATATGAATTACTTGCCCACTCGAGTGTCTCGTCAGATTGGTCTGGCCGCGGCTGTCGAGGGCTGCTAGCAGAAGAGCTGACACAGGTAGAAAAGTTGGCCAGTAATTTTGTGGTCCTGCCCACTGGAGCTAACAGATGATTTGATCCCTGCCACACTTGGCTGTTTTTTCACTCTTTTTCATCTTTTCTTTGTGGGGGAGAGAGGTTGGATTTTGATGGAGTGTTTTGTATCAGGCTTCTGTCACTCAAGTCAAAGCTCCGCCCCCACCCACCCGATCAGTGGAATATTCAAACATCAGCATTTTATTCATCAGCCTCCATCAGTGCTAATGAGGCGGATCGCTGGTTTGTGCTGAACACAATCTGCATTCAGTTTCAGGTTTTATACAACTTCAATTAAATTGCAGTGAATTTTAATACATCTTTTAAAATGTGTCTTCAAAAGAAAAAAAGATTCAATTTTTTCTTGGTTTAACCTATAAGACATAAATAATAGTTTTTTTTGGATAAATCTATTCTATAAATTATTCTATAAAATTAGTATTTTTTTAATCTTTGAGTTAAGTGGAAGACATTTCTGGTTTGTGGCGATGAAGGACTGCTTTATTATTGATGGTTTGTGTAAGACAAAAACGGCTGGGAAACACCATTTTAATCAGTGTATAATGTAGTACAATAATTACTAATCAATAGCAATTAATATTAATGATATCAATACTACTGTATTAATTATTCATAAACCATTATATTGTGCAGGCAGTTATCTGGCCATTTTGAGGTTATTGGTCCTGGCTGATAAACATGCCCTGCTTAACAATTACCAGTAAGTGTTTTATTCCTGCTTGTGTAGCTTCTAAAATCAACCACCAGCTGTTCAGTGTCAATGGAGGAAAAATATGTTTTCTAAATGCTGCAAGTATGTGTTCAATGAATTCACATTTATATTTTTGGCAGATGCTTGTATCCAAAACAACTTAACCGTCCATTCAAGTTCTACATTTGTTTTTTGTCAGTACGTGTTCCCTGGGCGTTGCACCCACAACCTTTGTGCTGCTAACACGATGCTCTACTGCCTGAGCTACAGAAACATCAGTTCAATCAATTGTGTGCATGTCTAATTTGATGATATTCTTCTAATTTATCCTATTTCAACGTGTGTGTTATCCTATTTCAACAAGTGAGGCTGCTGAAGAGATTTAGGCAGTTGTGGGGAACTCAAGACATTAGAGAGAGATAAAGGGGAAAAAATAAGAGAGAAGAGGCAGAAAAACAGGGTTGACTGTTTTACAGGCACAGTGTGTCTGAACTGACCCGGCAACTCAAAGAGAAGATGAGAACTCACTCCTAACACGTCCTGCTTTCTGCTGGTCTGCTTAATCACAGGGAAGAAATTAGAGCTCTTAGTTATAAAGAGACGAACAGTTTAATGTTACACGGGTGGGTGTGGATAGATTTTCACATCCTCTTTAGCATGCACAATTAAAATAGGAGAATCTATATTTTTACCCAGCCCTGAATGTAGACATGTTGTCTTGGTTATGAAGTCTCCTCAAAATTGGTGCTGGTGGTATTTTGAATTTCATTTGAAAAGGGTCATTTAAAACTGCTAAAAATAACTAAAGTGTGAAATACAAACTCTTGTGTAGAATCTAAACACTATACTGTTAAATGTTCTCATCTGTACTTTTTAGATGACCTCACTGCATAAATGAAGCCTTTTCTGCTAAATGAGAGAGACAGAGAGAGATAAAGCACCTCCCGCTGTAGTCATCTTAATAGTGTGTAATAAATCTTGAGCAACCCCTGTATTTAGAAGTTTCTGTGTTGATAAATGTAGGGCGCGTGCCTTTAAGAGACTGATGGTGTGTGTTGATGGAGGAGGGCTGGTCATTTCTGAATGTACATCAGTTTGACAGAGTAACTTCCTGCTTCTAACAGTGAATGAAATGCATCAGATGTTACATTAACCTCACACAGAAACAGAAACGCCGGTGGGGAGAAAAGCTCCTGTCATTTGTCTTGTCACTGACTTTATATTAGTTTCTCGTGTTTTTCAGTCCGGCAGGTTTTTCTCTTGTGCTTCTAGGGTTTATTTCTGCTGGTCTTTTTCTCTTTCCTCTCATGTATTGACTCTCTCTCTCTCTTTCTGCAGTGAGAGGGGCCATGGCACCCATCAGGTTAAGCAGATGGGGTCTTCCAGAGCTGGACCCTGAGAGCATGCAGACCAGTGAGCCGTGGATGTTTGCTGGGGGTGATGCAGAGGGTCTGGCCGGTACCAGCGTGAAAGCAGTGAATGATGGGAAACAGGCTTCTTGTCTCATGCACAAATACTTACAGGTATATTTTACTTTTTATATTTTTCTTTCGTTTGTCTTTGATCTTTCTTTCTTTCTTTTATTATAATAATGATTTATAATTTGAGCTGTTGGGATTTTCTGGGAAATGTCAGCTTGGCTTAATTTGATTTCGACATACGTAAAGAAAAGTATGTAAAGTAACCTGCGATTTTAGTTTCAAACAGAGATGGCGATATAGAGGCAACAGTTTTGGATTGAAGATTTAACATTTCTTTTTGGGTGATCTGTTCCTTTAATGTGAGGTCACAAAACTGCTTTCGCAATTAAAGCTAATTAACAAGAAAAATGCTTTTCGTAATACTTTAAGATGAAGTGTAGCATGTCATGTCACAGGAAATTGTGGAACAGGAAAATATATACTAGCGCTTCTCTGTCGTAAACACACAGCCAGGTTCATATCCTCGACACATACACATTTAAAAACACTTTTGTACTGATGAGAAGGAAACAGATGTTGCCCTGATTATGTCCCGTGTTAAGATCACAAACCCCAATGGAAAAAGGATTTGAAGTGTTGATTAATTATGTAGATGAGAGCTTTACATGCCCTCCACAGATACTGAGCTCTGACACCCCTGAATACAACAGCCTCTCCATACGAGTATGTTTATGAGTAATCAGAGCACAATAACAGATAGATTGGCATTATAGCGGCGCTAGGACAGTGGACTTCCTGTGGCTGTACGTGGTAGCGCCGCTCACCAGGGCCACGCGGTGGGAAGGCTGTTCCGCTCCGGATTATTCTGTTAATCTCACCTCTGGGGCCCCGCAGGGCAACACGCTCCACTTAATTAGTTTGCTACTAGTAAAGTAACTGTGGGGAGGTTGGGGGTACTTAGCATTGTTCTGTTAGCTGAGCTAGATCAAGCTGGGTTTCTGAGAGGGGCTTATAGAGACCACACAAACAGACAGACGCAGACTGAAACCCCACAGTGAAAACTTTGACTCTGACTGAACCTAATGAAACAGTTCACCAACAAAATCATCAAAACCTGCTCAGAAATAAAGATGATAAATGTTTTAAAGATCTGTGAGGTGTAAAATGGTGAGTGTATGTGCTGTGACAGTACTGAAGGGCAGAAATATGTGTGCTTCAACATTTGCAACATTTGTGATATTTTTGTGGGTTTTTGTTATAGCCATCTTGACTGGATAGTGAAAAGTAGCCATTATTAGAAAAGTCTTCAGAGGTGAGGAAAATGGTTATAAAACATTTTTCCTTTAGGATATTGTGTTCAGATGAATCATGCACAATTTATCGAGGGACATTATGAAGTAAATAGTCAATTATTTTTCTTCTGCTTTTGATGGTGTCTGTAATATTGTGGGTTAGGTTAGGACAGCAATGTGCTTCGTTAGACCAAAAACAGAGACTGTAGCAAGTTTTCTAATCAGAAGGATAATAGCATTAAATTCAAAGTAAATGGCCTCAGATACTAATGCATCTAATGTCCCCGAGCGCTCGAGTCACGAGGCTTGAACCCTGTTTTTGTCTTTCTCGAGATATTTGACCTGCGTATGAAGGAATGTGATGGTAAAATGAAGATCTTTTTCAGAAGATGTGGGTCGTGTTCGGGTTAATCGTCTGTCCGTTTCTGTGGCCAGAGAGAACATGATCATTTCATCAGCAGATACACAGAGGGACAGATTGTGTTGTTGTGTTTGCAGTAATGGAGCACAGCTGAGGGAATGAATGGAGTCATTTGCAGGAAGGTTGCAAGACTAATGTAAGAAACAATGTTTGCAACCCCCACCAGATCCCACGTGAGGGCTTTGACATGCCATTGATGCACTATATATATATATATATATATATATCTTCTGTATATACTGTATAGATATTTTTTTCTATATTTTTCTCTCTCTCTCCTGTGGTCTGTCATGTTCCTGCTCTCGTTTTCTCTTCACATGACGCTCATTATGTGCAGTCATACGTGTTTGAGGCTCATTAGTGAGGTAGCTGATGTATGACTGTGATTTGGTGCCTCTATGCCATGATGTGGAGAGATAAACAATGCGGCAGAGCTTCGCACAAACTCACTGAACATCTCGCTGATCTGATGCACCGTTGTTGCCTTTAATGTTCAGTGTGTGGCAGGTCACAAAAGCAGAGTAACCTTCAAAAAACCTTTATTCAGAGGGACCTTAAGTCCTCTTCAGGGATTGGAGGCCTGGTCTGCTTAAATGTAGCCAATGTCAAAATAAAAAAGCTTTTGATGAAGTCATAAGTCATGTTCTTCTCCTTCTCTAGACAGAAGATCAGCAGCACAACTTAGCTTCCTCTCTTCTACTGACCTGGTGAGATCAGGTTCCTCAATCTGTCTGGGCTGGCCAGCGATCTACCCACCACCAGTGCCGCCATGATCCACCATCAGAGCAGGGCTGGTATTTGTTCTCACCAAAACCTTCTCACTGGACAAGGACTGGAATCAGAGCATATTTATAAAATAAATGCAATAGGTTGCAAAATGCAATTTTTTTTTATTTTTCATAGCTCAGGAGACCTAAGATTGACATTTGAATTAAATTAGAGAAAGACAGTTTAACATGATGAATCATAATCAGTAAGAGCAGAAATATAATTTCATGTTGATTTTATGTTGACAGTACAGCTTTTTGACCAAATCTGAGCACAGTTAAGACACAAGAAACATCTGAGGAGCAGGAGACCTAAATTGTCTCCATTTAGCTTTATTACTGTCAACGAGAATCAGTTGAGAAATTAACGAGGTCTCATTTTATGACTTTTTCTCCTCCAGACTCTCAGATAACAATTACAGTGTGTTTCATTAACTCTAAATGTGATTAAAGCACAGTGATGTGATGAATATGTTGAAAGGTGAAGTTACACGGTGACAGATGTTATCACGTCATCTCTGTTCTGTGCTTAAAGCTGTTTAAATGTGATTATGAATTATGATTATGAATCTTGTCACTAGAGCAACAATGAATATGCTTTCAAAATAGATCAAATGATCTCTACTCTTGCATTGATACGTAAAATGTACCTTCAATTACAAATCATAAATGCTGTTTGTCATTTAAATATAATCTTTTTTTTAGAGACATCAGTATTAATCAGGAACATATGTTTGGCTGCCTTCCATTTATTAGCAGCCCTGGAGGTTTTAAACTAAATTAAATAAAGTCTAAAAACAGCTATGAGGGAACGAAAGATGAGGCTTTCGAACCTGTGACAGACATCGCTATAGTAACCCAGAAAAATTTCATATGCTACAGACAGTAGGCGAGAGAGATGGAGTGTGATTGTGTATTCTGACCCGTGGCATGCAGATGGTTTCAGACAGTGGACAGCCTGTGACGTGTGTAAATGATGTTTCTTTGCCTCTGAGTGATGTGTCTGTTCTTTTATAGACACCTGTCACGGCCTCTATTTCTGCTTTAATAAACCGTGCACGGGCTCACTCTGATTTAAAGAGACTGATGGTGGAGGCCGGTTGTAATTGCGAGGAACGCTGCAATGGAAAGTAGACGCAAGTTTCGCTGTAGCAGTTTACCTCACAAACTCGTCTGGTCAGCGAGACATCTGGACGGTCACGTTACCTGCCCACGCAGGAACCGTCTTTCAGAAAGAGGAAGTTGACGGCCGGCGGGTCGCGTGTTGTGAGTTGTTTCTGCTAACTTTGTAGCTCGAGCTCAGTTGTTCCTGCCCCCGTCTCTTTCGTTTCCCACTCTGCTCTTGACATTTGTAGATGCCAGATTGGGCTCTAATATACTTGTTGCCACCGTGTGCCGAAATACCAGCTGATATCTCTGTAAACAGAAATCATATTATTCTTTATTGTGTGCTCAGTGGGAGAGATTGTAAGGGGGCTTTTCTTTGGGGGAAAAGAGATACAGAAGTTCTTAATGTCAATATGAATGAACAGCCGCTCTTCTCTCTCACCGCTTTAAACACAAGGGATTTCTCTTTTTTTAATATCCTGTGTTTTTTTCCTGGGCCGCCCCACTGTCACAACATTACCATGCCGAGCTATTGATAGAATCTGAGATGCTGGGTGGATTATCTGAATATAAAGATCTTTATGCTTCTGGGTCTCGTGAAAGCGACGCTTGTGCTCAGAATCACTAATTAGCCAGACCAGCACAGAGCTGACTAACTAACTGATGTGTGTGTGTGTGTGTGTGAGCTCAGTGGCTGTTAATTAACAACTAATAAACTGTACTGCCTCTGAAAAAAGGCTGTACAGTTCTCGCCTTCCTTGAGCTGCTTTTGTGAAACCAGTGTTTAAAAAAAGAATTGATTGAATTTTTTAGAATTGATATGGCATGTTTTTTTCCATTAATGCATCGCACCTATAAATGGACCAGTAAATGTCTGTTTAATACATCTGGTTTGTTTCTTACTAATAACAGAATGGACCTGTAGAATATTTTCAAGACCCAGACTCAACACTCTGGAGGCAGCCGGTCCCAATTAACTCTTTGACTGGTCAAGCCTGGTTAAATCACACCTGTAATCATGCCTGAATGCACCAATTTTCCTGAGCTTCAGTCAGTCAGAGCCCAAAAGAGACGCCAGATTTAGCTGTTGGCTGGTTGACTTGTGTGATTCCGTTTGATCTTAAGTTATTCTACTTCACATGTGTGAGTTTAAACACTTTTAACCCGTATGAATACAGAATGATTGGTGCTGACCTGCGAGTCTTTCACCCACCATGCCAAACTCTCAAACTCTTTAACTTTTTCTTACAAAACTTCTCTGCATATCTGTCTATTCTTGAATTGGCCTCTGACATCACCGTGGGAGGATTTAGTGGGCAATTCTGAATGAACTAAATATGACAACTATGTCTATTTTAACCATGTGGTGTGTTAGCACGTCTCAACTTTTCAACCGCAGTTACAACAAAAGACGTCGTATGGGGGATCCAGCCTGTTGGCACGCAAACACGCATACATTTACTCGGCTTCTCAGATCAGGTTTATAATTTAATGAGAAACGTTGGATGCGGCTCCATGGTAACACAGGGAAAGCGTGATGTGTGGCATCACCCGGCGTGCACTGTTGTCACATCTTCTGCCTTTGTGTGTCGCTCTGCTAATTAGCCGGTGGGCTTAATCAACCGCTGCATTTCTTATCAAGAACAGAAAGGCCAGAGGTCGCGGACCCCACACGCACACAGAAACACACCCGTACACACCCTCTTGTGTTGCTTGTGTTTTAATAGCTAGTGCATCTCTGTGTAAAAGAGCATTTTGTGTGCAGAGAGGCTGCAGGTCTCCGGG
>JAZGTK010012066.1:0-15163 GCA_036877625.1 Ambastaia sidthimunki
GGGTGTTTTAATAAGGAACTGTAATTGTAGCGGAATTGTTTTTTTAATGTCGCATGAATATGTGCATGCTTAGCATGTTCATGTCTTACTATGCGACCCTCTGTGGCTTCCCCCAGCAGCCCCCCGAAGGTGATAACAGGGGACATGCAGGCGCAGTACAGGAAGAGGAAAGAGGCCAAACACTGCAGACTGAGAGCGTCTGTGAAATCAGACAGGAAATGTGGAATCTTCCTCTTGATATCCACAATAAATCCACCAAAAAACCTGATGAGAACAAACAAGATTACTGCTTCAAAATGAGGCGGAAAACTGGCTTAAAGTAAACGCACTGATTTAAACCCCAAACATTCTACAATCTTTACAGCATGTATAAAATTAACACCCACCAACAGCCAAATGCAAGTACAAATTGGCTTTGGTGAATGAAATAAATTCGCTTGCCAGTTGGCTGGTAACGTTATTAAAAACTGCAAGAACAAAGTTGAGTTAAACGGCATGAATGATGAGCTGACCTTCTGACATGACGTGAGCTTACGAGTTCTTAGGTTAGTAGTTAATTTCCCCCTAGAAATTAGTCTAGTTATTCTAGAATAATTAATCTAGAATGCCTAAAAAAAATTCTAGATTAATAATTAAGATTAATAATTTTCCATAAATACAGTAAGTCACAAATGTAAGGTCAGGGTTGTATTATGATTGTTCCAATCTGCTTGTTTTTTACATTTAAATTTATGCATCTGTTAGACACTTTCATTCAATACGACTTAAAGTACATTCCAGTTATACATTTGGTCAGTAAGTTTGTTTCCTGATTCGAACCCACAACCTTTGTGCTGGAACTGAGCTGCTTTTTAATCAGTTTAAATCTTCTTCAGGTTTGTAGAGTTTATCCTACAGCTCACCGAAATCGGAAGAATATAGAAAGTTGATACATGCAATAATTCCTAAACCTGAGGGTGAAATAAACCCAGACTGGACGTAAGATCTTCAACCAGGACGTGTGATCAGGGCAGAAATATTAATTAGGGCTGACCAGACATGATCACTGCAAAGCATTTGGGACAAAAGAGCCATCTGAGAACAGAAGGCATTATTATTGTGAGAAGAGAGAAAGTCACTCAAAGTTGTGAAAACTGTCACTCAACGGGGAGAGTGTGACCAAATGTCAAACATGGCGTCTGTCCAGTTCACTGGAGAGTTGAAAACCTGGTCCTCAGTGGCATGACTCTTTATCTCAGTGTACTCAATAATCTGCATGTTTCATTTTACTATGTTTTAAAGTAAAATAATGATAAATCATATAATTTTTATACAAAGCTATAAAAGAAGTGCGGACAGTATAGCTCAGATCATGTGGTCTTAGTAGAACGTGATGAGAAATAATAAAGAGAAACAATTAAAATTCATGAGAAATCATTTAAATTCATATTAAGACTTTTAAATGCAGATTTGGTCTCTTGGCAAATCTGAGCACAATCTGAGAAAAGTTTGAGATCTGTTAAGACACGTGTGTTATGAGGTTTTGGTTTTAGTCTCCAGCTGATCTCCATTTAATCTCATCGCAAACAACGAATGTTGCTTCTGTTAACGAGATCTCATTTGTAATTTGCTTTCCTACTGGTCACACAAGAACTGACAAAGCCACACATGACTCACACACACACACACACACAAGACCGACCTCCCGGTGCGTTGCAGCTCAGGGCCTCCGTGACCACCATGTTCTTCAGTTTCTGCCAGTTCTCCATTAGGCACCGCAGGGATCTTCCTTTTCTCCTGTTGAACCAAACACATAAAAAACAGAAGCATACAGCACTTCTGTCTCTGTATCAGACATGACACAAGTCCTGACAGCAGGAAACTAAAACTCTCCTTCAGCCTGATTTGCTGCTTTGTGATTTCTGGACGTGAGAGGTTGCAGAGATTGTGTCCGTGAGGCATTTTGTTAATGCGGTGAGCACTTTCGAGAAAGAACTAATCGCTAAACTTGCAAACGTTTTGCAAAGATAATTATACAAACATTTCACCAAACAGGAAGGTTTGGACAGCACTACGGTAAATTACTGTATGCTGTCTGCCGCAGTGAGAAAAACACTGTATCTTATGATTAATCCTCTTCTTAATATCCAGATAGAAATTTTACAGTAAATGCTTCATTTTTAATCTCTATAGAACCCACACAGGGTGTGAGATTGAAAGCACTGCCAGCTGGCAATTTATATTATGTATATTTATATTAAAGTACATTTACATTTATACATTTGGTAGATGCTTTAATCCAAAGCAACATATGGGGAATTAAAGGTATACATTTGATCAGAATGTGTGTTCACTAGGAATCAAACCCATTGCATCAAAACCATTGCACTGCCAACACAATGCTCTACCAATTGAGCTACAGAACTAGTACATGGATTACTGTAAATAAACATACTATAACTGTAGCAGATGTTTTTTAATACAAATGTTTTTTAATAGAAAGTGTCTGTAGGGACAAGCTGCTGACCTGAGACGGGACGTTTTTAGGTGGTTCTATCCTGATGGAAGGATCCCACTCTCCTGGTGGCAAAACCGTAACCTGGTCAAGAAATTCATCGATTCCAGCGATCAGGTCATTCCGGTCTTTAGCTTTATACGCCACATCATGGAAAACCTAGAAATTACGTAAGGAGAGCATTTCAACAAGTCAATAAATAAATTAAAATGGTGACATGAAAAGTGCCCAAGATGTGACATGAGAGGATAAAATGTATGTCAACATCTCAATTAAAGGGATATATACACAAAGGAAGATATTTTGAAATACGTTAGTAAGCGAACAACAGTGGCACCCATTGACTTTTACTGTATGTAGAGACATAAAAAATATCAAAATATCTTCAGGTATGGAAATTTCATACATGTTTGGAATGACCTAAGGGGATGTAAATGATGGAAAATTTTATTTTGGGGTGAACTATCCCTTTAAAAAAAGTCTACTCCAAAATTATAATCCGGTTATCATTTATTCATGTAAATCTGCATCAGTAATCATAATATTCTTCTTTCTTCCACACAAAAGCAGTTATTAAACATAAAGTCTGAATCTATGGTGATTTATAAAGCCAAGCTCCAAAAAGACAAATACCAAGTATTCTGTGTGACTCATGTCCTATATTCCAAGTGTTCTAAAAAGGGTGCAATAGTTTTATGAGCGTTATTATCTGATACATTAACACATTTAGCAGACGCTTTTATCAGGGTGAGGAAAACAATAAAGCGATTTGTCATAGTGAGGCAGTAATATAATATTCTCTCTGCCTGCAGCTCATTTAATCTAATTTGTGCTCATTGAAAAGCCGTCTTCAGGGGTGTTGTGCCAGTTTTGACGTCATTATGCCAGAAAGCATCTTATCTCTTTTTATCTCTCACTGAATAACAGACGATAAACTGAACCGCAAATGAGATTTATTAATAAATGGAGGAGGGAAAATGATCAGTGTACAAAGACTTAAATGTTAAAAATCATACATGAATGTTTTTTTTATCATTTAGAGCTTTGAATGCACAGTATAAAACACCATCTACTTTCCTTTCAAAGAAAACTGAATTATGTTCAATATCTCCTTCTGTGTTTAACAGAAAAGATAACAGATAATACCAGGCAGAACATGAGTAAATAATTCTTTTAAAAATGTATTTTTCAGTGACTTTTTCTTTGAATGTTTCAAATGCAGAAGGCCTGGATAAAAGTACATATCTAAATCTTTATACTCTTTAGTAGTGCCTTAAGATGTTGCCGTAGCAACATCAACCAGCAGCTTGGCACATGGGTGGGTCTTTAGCTAATTAGCAGTCATTTGCATGTTATTAGAGCTGTTCTCTAACTTGCCTCTCCACCTCAAAGAGGAAGTGAGAGAAGTTCTGCTGAGCTGTGAAGGACCTCAGGAGTCCAAATCATGTCTGAAACATCTCAGCCAGAAATCTTCAGTCAGGCTTAAAGAAACTCTAATAAAGCAATAATTTACTGTTACTTGTTTTCTGGAATGTTCTCAGAACATTGGCTAACATTCTTTGAAAGTTCTCTTTATGTTATCAAAAATTCTCTTGCAGTAACATTAGTAAAATGTTTATGCAAAAACGTTACTTTTAAGTTGTTAGTTTAACATTTAAAAAACAGTACATAAAATCCATTTTGACCTCTTTTGAAATACCTCTGGATCATATCCACAACATTAAAGTGAAAGTAAAGAGTTCTAAACAGAATCCATTCCTACCTCATCAGTCATGAGAGTCGCAATTGATCTGCCAATCTCATGATATTGGCCTCCTTTACCCAAAGGCCCCAACAGTATGAAGAGAAACCTGGAAGATCAGCCACATCACAAGAATACAGCAGAAGTTCATGTCTTCTTTATGTGCTACAAACAAGAACGCTTGATCTGAAAACCCACAAATGGATCTGGAAATTCAACTCTCAGCTGGTTTCAGTTTCATACTGGACATCAAAAGAAACCCGTCCATTAAAAATCAAACTGATAGTGAAGGAGACAGATACCTGGTGGTGATGGGCACCTCAGCCAGGCCATTCAGCAGTACAGCTGGAGACAGGCGGACAAAAGCCACCACAGGCCTGTCAAGAAACTCCAGCTCTCCAACCAAGATGTTAGAGGCCTCTGCACCTGGAGGAATCTTCTTCATGAAGTGGAGATCTATCTACACAGAGATGATTATGCAAGAGTCGAGTTACTGCATTACAGTTACTGCTCATAATGATCAAAATACGCTCAGAAGAGCCACTATATTAAGTTACTAAGTATAACCAAACTTACGATCTACAATTCTAAAAAAAAAATATACGGTAACATTGTTTGATAAAGCCTTGCTCACATTTGAATGGTGGTATTAAGGGTGATCTGGGTGGTTACTAGACAAACAAATAAGGTAGATAAAAACTCTTTAAAACTAAAAGATTAAAAATGTATTATATTATTAAATTATATCCGAAATAACATCTTTAAATCTACAAGCAGGAATATAGTTAAAAGAAATAAAGAAAACACAATCCATATAGGCACATCCTTATATTGGTTACTTTGAAGATGTCTCAGATGTATAAAAATAAAATGATGATTACATATATTATCATAATGCAAATGGCTATATGTTATGTAACGTTTCATAACGTGATTTATTTCATCTGCTCTCTCTACCCATATGAACAGACAGAACAGCATCAGTCCATCTGTTCATGAGATAATACTGCCATTAAACCCATTTAATACAGGAAACAGCTTCATGTCCAGTACAATGGACCTGACATGAGGTGCACTGAGGTTTGGACCACGTATTATAATCCAAATCCTCTTCCCAGAACACAAAGCTACACTAGTTCTGTAAGTACTGAACTCTAAGACTTTTCACGTAATTTAAATGTACAATTAACACAAAACTGTACATTTGTCATCATCCACTCGGCCTTATGATGCTATAACTCAGTGTTATTTTCTGTGTTCAGTAGATGTTAGTCTGAGTTGATGGCAGCTTTTGTTTTGCATTGTTTAGCATTATTACCTTACTGAAGTCCACCGCACTATTCTCTCGACTGACGTCACTCTTGCCCTCTGTGCAGACGGGTTGGGACTGAGGAGAAATCATCTGGCCTAGAAACAGAGACACATGACACAGCTCAGAACATACTTCAGAGAATAACAGGTTCTCCACACCGGACACCACAACTGATCAACTGATCAAGAAACGCCAATGCTAGCCAATCAGAGAAGAGCTTCTCTCAAGAGTAAAGTGAAGAGATTTAAAAACATTTTTTTTTTATTTAAAAAACATTAACTGAAAAGAAAGATGGATCCGCTGTTAAGATAATTTGGTCCAGATTTGTTACACTGGTCATGTAGATTTTGTCTCTTTTGTAGAGTGAAAAATATGTTGTACTTGATTTGAATATAATATATTAAGCATTAGCTATATTTTTGATGCATTGTGGAGTCCCACAAGTCTTTGAGTTGCAAATGAAAGGTGACTGAAGTTTAGGGATGGTAGAGGGAAAGATGATTGTAATGGGGGTCTGTTATAATCCCGGATGTTTTTCAACCATCACAATTGATTAATTCATCTTTAAAATGACAACTAATGAGCTGACAAGAGATGGTCAGATCTAATGTCACATTTTTGTCAGTACACTCGATCAAAAATGGAAAATTTTAACCAAAGGAATAAATCAACTGCTGTGCTCTACTCTAAAGGCAGCGAAAGCATGTTGGACCGCTCTAGAGCTCCCCCAGCTAACAGTAAACATTCTCAGACTGTTGGCCAACGTTCTCTGAAAGTTCTCATTGTGCAGGTTATCAAAAAGTTCTAAGTTAACATTAGTAGAACTTTTTAACGTTATGTATCATAAATATCGAAAGCGTTATTCTTACGTTGTCAGTGGGGCATTTTAAAAACTGAAATATTTGAGTAACGTTTCTATAGCCAACAATACTGTTAATGCAACATCTAAAAAAGGTCTTTTCAACGTTTCAAGAACATTCAAAATAACATTTTTAAAGTTTTGTTACTTAATGGAAATGTTAGTGAAACGTTCGTACAACCCAAAATTGTTAGCTGGGTCAAAGCATGGTGCAGCAGCAAGACCCTCGGTCAGGACAGAAGCGTGTCATATACTGTCATATACGACAGGTTGTTTATTAGTCATTATCGCTGCTGTTTTAATGCGGCTTGGCTGAGCGCGCTGCATTAATTAATGATGTTCTGAGTGCACGTACACCACAGAACAGAACGAGGGGGTCTGGTGGTCTTCATGTGTTAGCATTAGTGTGGGAGGCTGGCAACCTTCCTAAACATAAGCCCTGTAATATAGGTGATAAATATTCTGATCCTTCTTTACCCTCCTCTTAAAAACATTAAATGTATGTTCAGATATACAATTCCTATTTACTGATACAATCAGCATAACATGATATACTAATACTGAATGTTTTAACTAAATGTAAAATGTTTAATATAATAGAGATTTAGTGCCATTTTTAGAAGTGACAGTATGACAGTAAATACATTCAGTCATAACGATGGACCTTAATAACATTTATTGCACTGTGTCTACATGAAATGCGGATGTTGCATCACATAAACACTAAATCTGTCTCATTATATTCAATGAAGCTGTTTAAACCAGAGGCACCAAAAGCTGGTTAGACTACAACAGCTAAACACCAGTTCAACCAGGCTGGAAAAACAGGCTTGAACAGATATCTAAGGCCACATAATTAAAGGCTGGTTTGGGATGGAAAAAGCTCATTTATTCCGCAATGAAATGTTTAAATAGCTTGTGACTGTTACAATAAAATATTTCTGATCTCTGGGCTTTTTCATGCGAATCATATGTTGTTTCGATCCACTGGGACATGCATTTGTAGCAGCGTTAACATTGTGTAAAATTATAATTGACCATAAAAAATGCATTTAAAACGAATGCATTTCATTAAACGTTTATGCGCTGATGTCCATTCATGCTTACAGCTGATTGGTCAGTCGTTAACAAACTTTCTAAGGTAAGGTTAGCTTTGGTGCTTCTGGTGTAGATAGCTTCAAAACGCTTCCACGTCTAGTGTGGACACAGTGATGTTTGATATTAATATCTTTCTGGCTTAGAAAAACTTACATTCCACTTCCATTTAATATTTACTTTGTTACCATGTGCAACCTGAGGGCCAAGATAAACACCTTCACAACTTATGTTTTAGGAAGAACTACAGCAGAAACGAGTCAAGTTCTCTCAAGTTAAACGTTGCCTGGATCCAAGCTGTCCTCCGTTTCCAGGCTGAAGGTGGCAGTAGCGCCTGTGGAGTTTGGGTTCGGGTGGGTGGATGTGGATGGGTGGGGGAGAGGTGAGGTGATGGAGACACGAGAGGAGCAGCAGAGGAGCCAACACGGAGAGCAGGATGAGACCTGCCAGTCGTCCCCTTCAGAAACAACTGATCGCCATAAAGGAGACTTAAACAGATTAGATGAAGCGCCTGTCAGACACACACACAGACGCACACATGCAGATATTGAAGTAGGACACATAACAGTGGAGACATTGAAACTCTGGCATGGATTTGACATGGACTGTGTGAACCACAAAATGGAGTGAGAGATTTCATCCACAGAAACACAACAATCAACAACTACAGTCAATTGGAAATGAACCGAACTATTTAAACTGGAGTTCATTTAAGTGGTCACTTACACACTGCAAAGTTTTGGAAGTCAAACCGCATTAAAATAGCTGCTTGTGTGAACGTGTGATGTTTGATTTAGTGATAACTACAGAAACGATCTGGCATCTCACAGTTGTAAACAAAGAACATGGAAACAAAATGTTACATATTTTGTCGAAATAATTATTAATGATCTGAGACAGATTTTCAATAAACCACCATTGAAAGACTGTGTTTTACACTCGTTAATCTGTGATTTTCAAACATCAAGCTCTTTGCACTTTAATGTCTTAGCACTAGACAGCTGGGCTGGTGGGAGAGACAACAGTAGAGAAACACACTACCAAAATGTATGAATGAGTCAAGACACAATTTTCAATTTTCACGATTTTCAAGCACAATTTGTCAGTGTCCAAAAAAGAGTGACATCGCTGCCTTAACAACTAGTTGTTAAGTTCTGTTCCGTACACACTGTTCAAATTAAACTAAATTCTGTTTTAACTACCCGAATATTTCAGTAGTAAATGTCTCAGCTCTGTGTGTACAGAAGTGAATTAAACGCTCGGAAGAGGAGCGACAACCATATTTCGATTCAGTGTGAACACAGTCAGTTTCAAACTGGTTTAGCCAGGCAGCTGTAACTATATATGTTACACTACAGGAGGCCCAAACTAACTTATGCATGTTGTATCTTATTTAGTAATCTATAACCTTCCACTAATTTATCCCCCTCATGTTCTGGAGAACCAAGCCATTCTCTGTGACCAGGAACATGAGTACCGTTTTTGTCCATGCAGTTGGTCTCAGACTGCCTCTTGCCAATATCAGCGAACGAGCGCACGATGGGAATCCGGTTGGCTAGTTTCTTCTGGTTCTGATGGTGATGTTGCTTCAAAAGAGCTTCTTTGATCCTCTTCCGCACATCATCTTCTAGATGTCCAGCCACTTCCTGCTGGTCCAGTACCATGTCTAAAAACATACAGCAGAACAAATAAACAACTGTGGACAGAAATATATAATTATTCTTTTCATTATTGCGTTCTGAAGATATTCTTTCTGCACATTTACAACAATTTTATGCTAAAATGTGAACAGCCAATGTCTTGCTGGTTCATTTCCTCTCATATGCTCCACCAAAGTGTTAATTATTCATTTTTAACCTGAATAATAAATGAAATGATGAATTCTTAACACAGCATAAGTCCGGGCTGTGCTATCTTGATACTGATAATGTGCTTTTAAAATGGCTAGTCCATGCTAAATGTTTGACAAAATATTCATCTGTGCCTATTCTGAGCTTCCCCTGATCTTCACATCACCTGAGACATTACTGATGATGTTGGTCAGTCTAAATGAAGGAACAGATCAGATGCTTTGAGATCCACCACATGATTCTGAAGATACGGCTGTAAGAAATGCACAGTTTACATTCTATAGAGAGTGTAAAGCTGCTTAAGAGAGTGTAAGATAATGCATGTTGCAAAAATGTAATGTATTATTAAAACCTAAATGCAATGACATGAATGTCTTTGAATTGGTTTTTAAAAGGCATTCTCAACTCCAAATCTCAGATCAGCTTTGATTTTTTCCAACCTAATGAATATGCAACACTTCAAAAGCTTCAAAAACCGAAGCTCAGGAGTTAAACTTTGTACATATGGGCCAATTAGCTGAGCTTTAAACAATGCGCTGCTGTACACATGGGTTGAGCTGTCTTACACAAGCACCACTGAGAGTTAAGTGTAAAACTCTGTATAAAGTGTCCCTCTGTGACATGAGCACTGACACATCCACAGCCCATTACAATGTGATAATTTGGCAAAGAACCTCATGAGACCAAAGATGGCAAACATAAAATTACACACACTTTTTTTAAGATACTCTTTTGTGGACAAATTCAAAGGCAGCACTACACATTCATGGTAATGTTTTATGGTGAAGGCAATCCCAGAATGCATTGCAACACACTCAGAGCAAACAAATAATCTAAGACAAACAAACTAAAAAGGGCAAAAGAAGACATGTTGATGATAAATGTACCTAAAATTTATCCAGTAGCCTAAAATATTATTCTTAAGTTGTTACTGGAACGTTTACAGAACTTAAAAAAATTATATCAAATGAAATTCATAGAATTAAATGTTTGAACAACGTTCTTGTAACCAAGCAATAACGTTAACACAACATCTAATAAAATGGACGTTTTAAACATTCCTCGAACATTTAAGGAAACGTTAGGAAAACGTTCAGCTGGGATCAGGGCTGTGGTTACCTGCGATCTCCTCTAGGGAACTGGCCCTCATATCGAGCATGACTGTTCCATTGATGATGCAACTTCGCAGCTCAAAGAGGCTGTGGAGAGAGAGAGTGGCCACGTACGGTTTACTCCACCTCTCGCCCCCGTCCTCCACATCCTCCTCAAACTTCAGCCACCTGAATAATGAGACACAAACAGGGTTAAAACCACTGACACCTTCAGCCAGACGCCCACTGCATGCAGATAAAATGAGGTGAAGAGAGCTGTTTCAACATACTGCTGGTGTCTCATATAAATGCTTCATTTATGACATATAAAGACTGACAACATTAGAGCCTTATGAGAAAAAACAGCATGCTTGCAATTAGATACGTGATGCCATATGACAATGTAGCAACTAGCATCATTATTAAAGCTTTATTTATCCTTTCTGTTGTATGAGTCTTAAATTATCACACACACACACAAATATTACACAACAATGGCTGTTTACCGCAGCTCTCTTGGAATAATGCCGCCCAACAGATATAATGTATTAAACATCACTCATGCGCTCAAAAGATATCAGGAAATATTAC
Organism: Ambastaia sidthimunki; assembly: GCA_036877625.1. Taxonomy (NCBI): domain Eukaryota; kingdom Metazoa; phylum Chordata; class Actinopteri; order Cypriniformes; family Botiidae; genus Ambastaia; species Ambastaia sidthimunki. The sequence continues at coordinate 11,034 of JAZGTK010012066.1, forward strand.
TATTACTAACATTGACAAACGCACTATAAAATAAATCCTAGAAATTAGGATTTTGTAATCATGTTGGTTTCAAACATTTTTGAAAAACATTTATACTCTTTAATAGAAATCTTTTTGACACTTGATTCTGTTATCAGGATGTTTGAGCCAATCACCTGACCTAAAAATCATGTGACTACAGTCTCTAGAGGTCTGATTGGCTGATGATTTTATGGGTGTGTACCTGGCGGTTTCTCTCCACTCAGCATCTTCTCCCTCACGGAGGCAGATCTCGTCCAGCTCGGTGAAGAGGTCATGTGGTATGTGTTCCTCATCATCATCCTCAGTGCCCAGCAGAAACTGAACCCTCTGAGATGGGGTGTCTGTGACACATACAGGACACAGAGCAGGTTAACAAGGTCACACTGTAGAACATCAGCTAACAGCATCAGAGACCCAAATGTTTCAGGTTCAGTTAGGATTTATTGAAAAATTACATGTGGTCAATAGATTATCACACTAGCTTCATATTGACATAAAAAATAAATAAAGTTTATATTGTGTATTTTTATGTATTGTGTACATCCATTATATGTACATTTTTGAAATTGTAAAATTTAAATAAAGTAAAATTGTCACTAATTCTATGCCACTAATGTAACTTGTTTTCAACCCTAAAACATTTCTCTCTTTATTCACTGAATGATGAGAAATGAGGATAGCTGTAAACACAGTGTCCACTATATAACTAATGAGCAGTAGGACATTGTATAATCTGTATTTTCTATAAGGCATTCGATTCTTCTGCAGCAACTCATGTTCTGTACATGAACATGAGTCATCACCCTCTGACGGCCGGATAAGTGAGCAACACGCATTTACAAGACCACAGAGCTCACAAATCAGAGCGAGAGAGAGAGAGAGAGAGAGAGGAGAGAGAGAAAGAGAGAGACAGAGAGAGAGAGAGAGAGCTTCAAAGGAAAGCAGTAAAATAGGACAGACCATCAAAGGGAAAATAAAAAATAATGTTACAAAGATGCCAAAAACAGAATATAAGCCGAGACAGATAACACTACATTACCAAACATTTAATTTGACACTAACATTTTCTTAATCCCAATATTTCAATTCAGAGGTTGGTAAAGGAGGAAAGCTGATTACTGAATGAGGGCGACTCCCGTCCATCTTCGACCCCTGAGTCTCTCTCTCTGCTTCTCTTCCTGTGTCTGTGTCCATGGTGACGATGGCGCCTTCGAGTCTTTCTGCCCAAAGGGACATGAACCCCAATATATAGAGTCCTGTGACCTGTCCAGCAAAAGCAAGCAGGCATGAATCAGGGGACTGTAAATATGATTCATCACATCTCATTTAGCAATTTTAACACATGTCCCTGAACACACATGCAGTGACCTTCAAAGAAAATAAAAGGTGACTGATTTGGAACACGATACATAAAATCCAAGCACACAAATAGCTCATCCATCCATTCTCTAAACCTGCTTGTTTACCTGAGGGTCACAGGGGCTGGAGCCCATCCCAGCATTGCGGGTCATGAGTGGGATACAGTCAGTTTTCCTAACCTGCCTGTCTTTGGACTGTGGGGGAAACCGGAGTACCCAAAGGAGACCAACGTAGGAAGAACAGGCAAACTCTACAAAGGGCTCAAACCAGGAACCGTCTTGTTGTGAGACAACAGTGCTACCCACTAAGCCACTTTGTCACCTCACAACAAAGCCCAATACTCAATACTTAGTAATAAAAATTACACAGCTCATATACATATTGAGTAAAAAAAGCAATGAAACAGATTTATATTTATGATATAAACCCAACTTTTCTCCTGTCACAGTCATCTTAGTTTAATATTTGTTTGTCACTAAGTTTGTCACAATGCTTTATGGCCTTAATTTTGGTCAAAATAAAGGCATTTAAAAGGCGGCATAATTGTGCTGCATAATTATGGATATAATAATTATGGATATAATAATTATATAGCTGCCTACCTTATAAAATAACATTCTTATCATAAATGGTGTCTGAGTGGGTTTTAAAACATGTTTTAAAGCAATCTTTCCATTTCCAAACGAAATATTTTAATTTAAATTCCCTATTTCATTCATTTTTAAACATATTTAATGCATTTTATCCCAGTCCCCTTTTAGGTTTAATGTTATTATTTCTGAACTGGAGTATTTTTCCAAAGGAAGTTTAAAAAATGAGCCTCACTCACTGTAATCCCACCAGAGGTCGGGACATTAGCATGTGAGTGAGAGGCAGAATTTCACCACCTGGCTAGCATTAAACGACGCTCACAGAAAGCATTTGATCTGATTTATCATCAAAGCGCCGGGACATAACATCTGTCAATGTGCTTCCCCTGAAACACACACTCACAGTCCTTTTATAGCTTTATTAGTGCCATCTGAGAGACACTCTGCTTTTCATACTGAGATAATGTTTACTACGGTATATTCTACACCTCAGACAAACTGTTGCCATTATTAGATTTAAAGGAAAACAGAATCTGCTGATATATAAACCTGTCAAACGCTGAGGGCTACTCCAGGTCTCCTCAAAAATCAATTTCTACATGTTTCACTATGTTTAAGACAAATATGAAACTCAAAAGTATAGTGTGTACACACACACACAGTTTTGCTGACTTTTAGGTACAAATTTGTCCCCAATATATGGTTACACACAACCACACATGCATAAAGCATTAAAAGACACTAATGACAACTTACAGAAAACAGATTAAAGGTAAAAATAACTTCAGCTTTCTGGCAGTTATAAATTGTTGTGAAAAGGCTGATGAAAGCTGGATCAAGCTGAAGGCTTAAATTACATCTTTATATTCTCCTGCCGTCTTAGATGATATAACATCAGTTCAGCACTGAAGCATCGATCTGTAATAACTCAGTGGAAATGACTCAATAGTTTGGGCTTCTCCAGAGTTTTATAAACAGAGCAGACCCACAAGCGTTCCTAGGTAACCGGGAACGTTCTCGGAACGTTGGCTAACGTTCTTTAAAAATAAGTTGTAAAATTTCTTTCAGGGTTATCAAAAATGTTCTTGCAGTAACATTAGTTGAACATTATTTTAATGTTATGTATCATATAACAAATTTTCTTTCCTGTAACCAAGAAATAATAAAATGCATAAAAATCCCAGAACATTCAAAATAACATTTTGAATGTTTTTGTTACTTAATGGAAACGTTAGGGAAACATTTTTACCACCTAAAATTGTTAGCTAGGTTATTTTTGGCAAAATCCTTCTTTTCAGAAGGACAGGGATGTTTATTATTGGTTGCCCAAACAGTTGCTAGGTGCTTTTTTCTTCTTGCAATAACATGTTTATGTAAGGGGTCAATAAAGCAGTCTATCACATACATTTCCTGACAGGAACTACATAGGGGGTGTAAATCTGGGAAACAACCACTGGCTATGAGGAAATGATGTGAATCAGGAGAACAGAGTGGAGCAAGGCTAAATCTACTTCCTGCTTCAGCCGTACTGCTGTCAGGACACATCAAGAAGACTCAGTAGCACTAACATAAAATTTAAATCTGCCTCTCACAACACACACAAACCACTAGAACTCTGTTTAATGAGATGAGGATGATTTCCTAGTATGTTCAGAGACCCTAAACAAAAATTAGAGTGACCTATATGTTTGAGTACTCCTATATACTTATATACATTACATATATTGAGAATGTATCCAAATTTCTGTTTAGCAAAATGCTTTAAAGAATAAGACCATCCCTCTAATGCCCGGATAACAATTTAAGGTTGTGAGAACATTTCCCTAACATTTCCATTAAGTAACAAAAACGTTATTATTTTGCAAGTTCTAGTTATTGTTTGGTTAAAAAAACATTATTTTAACTTTTTTTAAATCCTGCAATGTTTTTAAAACGTTACACTAACAACATAAGAAAAATGTTCTTAAGATAAATGATAGCATTCTACTTACATTACTGCAAGAACTTTAAGGGAACATTAACCAACATTCTGAGAACATTCCTTGTTAGCTGGGTACCACATGACTAGCAACAGCAAGTAGCAAATCATGTTCATGGCTGTGACATAAACTAGCCTTTGGCTAAAGTAAAGGGGACATTCTTCAACTAATTGAAGGGCCC
>JAZGTK010012067.1:0-15163 GCA_036877625.1 Ambastaia sidthimunki
GATCTCCACTAAACAGAGCTAAATACTCATGATGTTACAGCTCCAGCTCCTTCATCTGTTTTCTTGTCCTCTTCCTCACCCAGTCCTAAACCCATTAGTTTTTTTTAACTTCTCTCTATTTCTCCCACTTTTTTTCCTCTCCCACACCCTCCATCTGCCTCCTTTTAGGCTGTCTCTCTTTATTACAGACCGCCTGTGTCTCTCACCTTGTCCCTGGAAAGCTCCGCCTCACGAATTGGACCCTGAGAGAGACGCAGTGAGTGAACATCCGAACCGATGGAGGACTGGAGTAGCCAAAAATCAGCAGAAGTGATGACAGGTTATTTTTCACCCCCTCCCTTGACAGCCCAATGCTGTTTTCTCCTCTCCTCTGACACATGCAAGATTTAATCTAGGCATCTCTGGACGGCCCTTCTGCTCCTGTAACCAAATGAAAGCGGTGATTACACTCGTTAAAGGCGGAGGGGGGCTCGGGTTCGACCGGGCAGCAGATTCGGCGTGTTCAGACGCGTCTGTGTGTAAACATCACTTTTGATGGTTGTCTTTATTGTTATAGAAGGTTATTGTTTCGTGTGCCAGGTGGGAGATAACTATAAAAGTGAATCGCACACCACGGACTCGCACGCCTGTTCCTATAAATGATTATTCTAATGACCCTCTCTCCTCATCTCAATCTCTTCTCTCTCTCTCATGTTCTTCTGAAGAAGATTTTTTTTAATAATATCACACAGCCTTCAATTTGTAAATGTTATGTCAAATGAGTCATAAGTTTATGGTGAACACTAGGTTTTCTTGAAGAGAACCGTTGCCTGATGGTTATTTTTGTGATAAGATGAGAGCTCAAATAGTTTTCATAGCAATTCGAAGATTTGTAAAGCGATTCAGTGATTTCTGTATTTCACCTCTCTTGCCTGCAGAAAGCCTCCGGAAATCTTGCGACTGTCTCTTTAAAAGTCAAGTGAGTCCTGTATCACTTGCATGCAATATTTATTCTGTTCCAGTGCAAGGCCTTAATGGTTATTTTCCCAGCCATCTGAGTGCACCATAACTCCAGCACAAAGGAGCAGGAAAAACGAAATCACAGGGTTGTGTTGTTTAGATAAGAGTCTAAACAGAGAATGCAGTGATGGGTATAAGCTTTATACGTTTCCATTGCACCTTGTCTTTGCGTTTGATGTTTGCAAACTCTGACAGAGATGTATATTTTGTCTGGGTTTGACTGAAAGAAACCATTTTAATAATTGAACCCTGTGTCAAATTAGCTGAGACTATGTTAAGTGTTGAGTTTGTGTCTCTTCATTAACTTCATTGCAGGATAGTATCGTCTGTATACACACTGACTCCCACAGACACATAATAAACAGTTTTAAGCAGTGATACAGATGTTTTTGAATGACACATCTTTCTCTCGTTTGTCCTTTGGTGCAGTGAGCCCAAGCCAAACTCTTTTAAAATCGTATTAACAAATCGCCTGCAGGACAGAAACTATATTTCTGATGAGCCGCCAATAACAGGCTAATGTGATTTTGCAAATTACATTTACAGCATTTTACATTCTTGATAAAATTACTCTCGGCAAAAGTGGTGCCACTTCCCTCCTAATCAAGTTAATCGTTGCTTTCACCTCAAAAGATGTAAAATGAAACGAGAACAAGGTTTATTAAATATACAGTGTGCAAACTTCAGGTTTTAATACGATTAGTATCAACCTCTCGTTTCCCAAAGAAAACCAATATCACAGCTGTTCAATATCAGTTATGTCTTCTGTTTTAGAATCACAAACAGTTGATCTGGAAGGACAGGCAGTTACATCCAGTTTAGTCCTTGTTTGGTTACAAACTGTACAGCCAAAACATCTTTATGAGACGCTTTTCTTGTTCTTTCTTCTTTTAAAACAAACAATAACTATGAAATGCTTGCAGTTATGGAGGTTTCATGGGAAAACGTGTCATTTGCAAGGTGATAAATATTTTAGTGTGCTAATTACCTTGGTTGTTATCTTCTGCTTTTGAGAACTAAAGTGTTTGTGTGCTAATTGTTCTTTAATGACTGCGTATCGGGCAGTTTTGCTCTGCTGGGGGATCTAAACTTGCCTTTATTTTCTTTATCTCATCGTTTAGACAAACGTGCGTCTTGTTATTATGTGCTAGAGGTGTTTTAGCAGTCAGGCATTGAGAGACAGCTGGCAGCAACACACACACCGTCACGCTTAACACATGACTGACACACCTCTCTCTCTCTCTCTCTCTCTCTCTCTCTCTTTCCCTCTTGTTCTGCAGGTTTCTCTTTATTTCTTGATTTACTGCATTCTTGCTTCATGATGCAGAGACTGAAGCACATTAAGCAGCAGCGTGATGCAACAAGACCTGCGGGACGTGGAGTGTGACAGGACGTTCCTCAAAGGAAGCTGTCATCAGACAACATGTGTCCTGAAGCTCCACTAATCTGCCATACAATCTTCATCTATCTATCCATCATCTGTCTGTCAGTCTGTTTTTCCATCCGTCTATTCATCTGTCCGTTCATCCGTTTGTCTGTCTGTTTGTCCGTCTATCCGTCCGTCTATTCGTCTGTCCATCCATACGTTTGTCTGTTTGTCTGTCTGTTATCTCTGGTATGTCTGCATCAGTTCTGCTGTTGTTCTCACCTGTGTTGTTGCTGTTGGGTGGGTCTGTAGGGTCAGTCTGATGTTCTGGGTCTGTTGGTTGTTTCTCAGTGGATGGAGACGTGAAGATCAGGAGCAGAATGAGACTCACTGATGCTGCGTGTGTGTGAGTTTTATTAAGCTGAGTGATAACCAATGAAAAACATCGACTGGTGCAAAACAAAAGAACAAAATTATATAGAATATCATTTAATTCTATTTTTTTGTAAAACATGCCTTCTAAATAACATGTAGGCAATGAAGCTTACAATCGATATTTAATATTTAATGCATATTGTTTTTGAAGTGTATTTTTGTTTGCTAATGATTATGATGTGAATTAAAGACACTTGATTATTGAGAGATTGTAGTTTATTTATACTTAATAGTACATCCAAAGCAACACATTGGCTTGGCTAAGAATAAGGTAACACACATACACAGAAGATAAACAAAAGACATTTTAAAAAACAGCCCCTGATTTGAAACTCCTTACAAATATCTGTGTTTGTATGATTGTGTGTGATGTGTCATCAGGTGTTGAAAGCAGCTCGGCGGCTGACCTCAGTAACGCTCAGTAACGCTCAGTAACGCTCAGTAACGCTGGGCCTGAAGCTCATCATCTCTCTTGATAAAGTGACTCGCTGACTCCAGACCTGCGCGCTGTCTGTACGGCGAGATACTGTTTAGTCTCTTCTTTAGGTTGTAAGAACGTTTTCCTATTGTTTCCATTACTAACAAAAACGTTCTAAAACGTTTTAGACGTTGTATTAACATTACCATTATAAACATTTTCTAAATTACGTGACGTTTTTAAAACATTTCACAAACAACTTTAAAATAACGTTTTCTATATACGTGTGACATATATAACGTTACTGTAAGAAAGTTTTTAATAACTTTGAAAGAACTTTTAGAGAACGTTAGCCAACGTTAAAAGAACGTAGATGGGACCATAACGGTAAGCAGGTGCCCATATTTTTTTCCACAAATCTCTGTGATAAAATGATGTTTTATCATCCGTTTACCAACTTGAAGTTTGATGATACTAACCACACAAAACACTCTTAACCTCGTCTTACAATGACCGGCATTTCTTTCTAAACGATTTCTTTCTCACGCATCTCCCACACGCTTTGTTTTCTCTTCTGCTGTTTCATTCAAATGTCAGGCGTCCTCTGTTCTTCTTCAGCTCGCCATGTCTTTCTTTTCCTCCTAAAACCTGCCTAGTGATCTCATTTATTAAATGTCATGTAGGAAGTGCGCTGGCGCAGAAGAGCTGTCAGGGAAACGAGTCGCGCAGGCCTCCGTACGCAAAGATGCGCTTAAGACGCGGCCTCAGCCGTCACGTCCCGTCACCATGTTCAAACTCTGGCTGAAATATTTTGAACCACGGCATTTGTTTCCTAAGTTTTGTGGCACAAATAGTCGAGGCTTTCCTGTGTCATGTGCATCATCCGTTTCCAAACATAACGTGTGGTGTATAGACTGAGGGAGTTTAGTGGCAGTATGTTACAGTCGACTGAGTCTGTAATATAATATTGATTATGATATCGATCGAGTTAACAAGCTCCAGAAATGTTTGGTCCTCTCTGCTTAAAGCTGACTTATCCATTAGAAGGTGTGGGCGAAAAGGTTCTCTAGAAAACGTCCTTTTTCGTTGCAATACATGTCCAAACTTGAGCAAAAACTACTTTAACTTCTTCTTCCACGAGGAATTCACCAAGACAACCTTCGCTGTCTTTGCGTGCGCACTCAATCCATTAATCTTGAAAAGCATCTTAACGCGGCATGGAAGACTAGTTTGCGTCCTTGTGTCCGGTGGAACGATGACAAACTAACGCGGCCCTGTTTTGCGGATCGGGGTGTCATCCCCTTCTGTCTTGTAGTAGTCGGCGGGTCCACCTGTAAGACACTTCTTTGGAGGGGTGGGACCCTATCAGCGGTGTCACGAGAAGAGGCGGTCCGTGCGCCGCGCTTGGATAAGGATTGGAAAAGTAAAGGCGGTCTCCCGCGCCGATTGGGGGCCCAGAGGGAAGAACGGGGAGGGCGGGAGGATTGCGCTCCAGCCTTTGTGTTTCAACTCTAATATCTCACATATCAATAATTGAGCGCGCGAGCAGACGGACCCCACGCGCTATGTGTTCTGCTGCGCGCGGAACACGCACGGGCCGCGAACCGCTTCCGATCGGCTGCTTCACCACGGACTGAGAGGAGAAGATTGGAAGTACCGGTAAAATATACATGACAGTTCAGAATCGTTGAGGCTGAAAAACTGTTGTAGGCGTTACTTGAACAGTTGGGAAGGACCTTCGGCTTTGGAGCGGTTTTGGTTTCCCGTGCACGGCAGGGGATTTGCGCGGAAACGGTTTGTATCTTTGTGAGAAGACTGCCGTTAGATGCAAAGTGAAGTTGGCATGATGTTGACGTTGGTTCTGGGCGCAGTGTGCTTGGTGTGCCATGCATACGCACAGAATGAGACAGAACCCATCGTGCTGGAGGGGAAATGCTTGGTCGTGTGCGACTCAAATCCCACCTCGGATCCGACTGGGACGGCTCTTGGGATTTCGGTGCGCTCGGGGAGCGCCAAAGTGGCTTTTTCCGTGGTGAGGAACACGAACCACGAACCGTCTGAGATGAGCAACAGAACAATGGTGATCTACTTTGATCAGGTAACAGCGCTTAAAATTGTTTCTTTTGTTCAAAGTTACTTTTTTATCATTAAAATGTATTTTGTCATTATTAGTTTTTGCATCTTATAAATTGTGCTACATATACAACCAAGATCACAAAATCAAAGAAATTTTACACCGTTAACTGGTATGTGTTGGGAGATGTTACATGTCTCTCCACTTAAAGAAAAGGTCAATTATAGGCTAATAGCTTTCAATTATATCTAATAGCTCTGAACTTCAGTGTTTCATGTGGTAAAACTGTGCTCTGTCTGTGTGTTATATATAAATATACACCAAGGGTGAAATGTTATATTATAAAAGGCTAAATGTTTTACCAGGTTAGTAGGGTTTTAAACCGAAATTCCAGGGTATAACCAAAACCGAAAGTGAAGAGATACGTTTATAAGCTTTATTGTTCTTCTGCCCCCGATTTTGATGTCTGAACCCTCTCTTAGGTACTTGTGAACGTCGGTAGAAGTTTCGACGAGGAAAGGAGCAATTTCTTCGCCCCGCGCAAAGGGATATACAGTTTTAATTTCCACGTAGTGAAAGTGTATAACCGTCAAACGATCCAGGTAAGTGTTTTCTGGTCGTTCCTCATTGCTCACCTGTCCCACTTTTACGCGTTCCTCTCTTGAAAGCCCGCGGTGCGCGTGTGCGCACGCAGGAGAGTGAACGCGAGGGCGCGTTATTAATTCACGCAGCAAGACAAACATCCCCTAAATATAGTCTCGCTTTTGAGATGGCCTAGGCAGGCTTTTAGATGCGAAACCTTCGGCTGTCTAGGGAAAGAGGGTGTCTTTTATTTCTTCAATTAGCAGCAAGCTGTTATCAGCCAGAAACTAATGCGTCGCCTGTCCGGTGTGAGTTCAGGACCATGGACAGCGAACGCGCGTGAAAAATACTGTATAGCACACACGATTTAAAATACTTTAATCTTAGTTTAAATGCATTCTTCCCTTAATGACACTGAAATGAAGTTTATCACGAGCTTTCGATGATGGTTTAAAAAGCTTATAACTGGGTAGCGTTGCTGTTTCCCCGAGGATTCACAATTACATCCCGTTATTCCGCTTTAATCGCCGACTGAATTAGAAGCAAAGAAAATAGTCAAATTATATATTTCCCGATTCATCACTGAAGTGCAAACATTGACTAATTGAAGACAATGAGCTGTCGACACCGAAACACAGACACACATTCAAAATGTTACAGACGTACGATAAGAAGATACGAGCTACATAAATCGAAACCAAAGCGCTTTAATCCAGCTAAGCTCATTTAATTAAGACAAACAATAAAAACAAAACGCTGACAAAACAAAGTAAAACATGCACAGCTGTGTCTGTTTCGTTTGAATTCTTGTTTATTTTTATGATGCTCACACCAATTATATTTACTCTGTATACTTTATATATCTTATATATTGCTGTAGGTGCAATCCATTTACAATATAGCACCTTAATTAGGGTGAGAGGGTTAAATACAGATCTTCTAGAATATATATAGTATATTCTGCACAAACTTTTAATTAAATGCATTTGGAATTTCTTGCAACATATAATCCTGTACACAGCTCTATTTTTTTTAAAATCACTTTTAAACGAGAGTAAATGAACTCCATTTAGTTTGCATAAGTAACTCATCTGCTTACTGTATTACTTGTGTGAATTCTGTTGCTTTGATTAGCTGATAAATTAATATTTTATCAAATTTTCACATTGTACTTCAAAGAAAGACATCACTGCAGTCCTGAGAGGGAGGAGCTGGTTCCTCTATTACCATGCAGAGCACAGAATAAACACACACACAATTACACAAATGGTGTGTGAAATAATAGTCAGGGGGCCCAGACGGTATCTGTATGATTCTCATCAAATTCTTTAGAAGAGGAACAGCATGCACTGGGTGTAAATATAGCTCCTATCTATTTTTATTACACTTCCCTAGAGCTTTAACATCTGGTCATATTCCCACAGTCAATCTTCCAGTGTCATGAGGTACTTCAACACTCAAACAAGTCCAAGACAACTATCTGACTGAAAAAAAGCTTTTTAAAGTTTTGCTTGGGTTCAGTTATTGATTGTTTCAGAATCTAATAATCACACTGTATAGTTACAATTCTGTAGTCTATGTTTTTTTTTTTTTCATTTTTTCAAGTTTAAATTTTAACAAAACTCACAAACTTTGTTATTTTATTAACACATCTAAATCTAGCAATGTGGCATCAATTGTCAGAGAAAGTTCTCACAAAAAAATTTAATTCAACATTTAAAAAAAAAAATGCATTTCAATATTGATTGCAGATACCCTTTTAAAAATTAAGGTACTTCACGATAGCATAGAAGAACCATTTTTAGGTGTATGGTTCCATAAAGAACCTTTAACATCTGCAGAGCCTTTTATGTTTCACCAAAGAATTTTTGTAGTGGGTAAAGGTTCTTTAGATTATAAAAAAGTTAAGAAAGAAATGGTTCTTTTTTTTAAGAACCTTTGACTAAATGGTTCTTTGGGGAACCAAAAATGGTTCCTCTGTGGCATCGCTGTGAAGAACGTTTTGTAGAACCTTTATTTTGAAGGGTGTATACACTTTCACATATTTTGAGGAACACAATTCTCTTTAAACTCATAGATGTGACAGAAGGTAATTAAGAAAATTACATTCTGGCTTAAAATAATGACCCAGTGAATAGAGATGACAAAGGAGAGGACAAAAAATGATCTTCGCTTGTATCCAACGTTAACCATTATGCATGACTGAGACAGGCAAGACGATGAGCAAAAAGAACTGGGAGGGCACGAAAGAGGGGGTGGTCCTCCATCACTCCACTGCGTCATTTGGACAGGAAGCTATTTCTTGGTTCCGCTAAATGGAGCATTAAATTGTGTGTTGAGTGAGTAATGAACGATTTGCATTGTCTTTCTTGCCTAAATTTTGGATACTTTAGTATTAGTGATATTTTGCATACAGAGTGATGATGTCAAAACCACACAATGGTGCTTTTGTGTTTGTATGCTTCACAAGTAGCTTTGTAGGAATGGAATTACAACAGCAGGCTTTCTGTAGAAAGGTGAAAGTAACCCAAATGGCTTACTGTGGTGTGTATATCTAGCTGTGTGAGGGTATTCTTATTGTCTTGGTTATCCCATCAACAAACGCATTGAGAGTCTGTAGTGGTGGGCATTTTTGTGCCTCAGTGTGTGTGTGTGTGTGTCTAAGACTCAAAGTATTTGCATTTGCATAATAATAGTGATGACATCTGATTTTCACATCACATCCAAAGGTGCTTTTCCAATAACCAAAATCTTTCTTCATTGAGAGTTCTTCAAAGTTTCAAATGTTGTTTTTCTCTTCCTCTGGCTCAGTCTGAAAATGCCTGGCATAGAAAAACAGACACAAATAATACAATGTGCCATTTTCATTTCCCCTGGCAAGGGCCTGATCAAGTTTTACGATTTCGTGGGGAACTGCCTAGTCTTTTGTCAAGGGGCTTGTGAGAACACAAAAGACAGGGGAATGAGTGTATACATTACATGTGGTATTGCTAGTGAAGAAATTAAAATAGGCCCTTGTTTATAATAATAACAATACAGTCTCCCCCTTTGAGCCTTTATGAACACATTGTTTTATTCAGCCAAGCAGTACCTGAGTGTTATTGCTGCTTAGTTCACCTGGAGGTTTCTTCATAGCTGGATTATTTTGTAAAATTCATTTCCTTAAAGGAAGATCATAAAATGGAACATGCAAAAAAATAGCAACAGAAGAAAGACAGTGTGAGTACAGCTGTCACGGTATCAGATTTTCACTGCACACCATGGCCAAAAGAATTAACTGTAACAGTATTTTTATGGTATGTATTTAAAAATCAATAATGCTATTTTTAATTTTGTTCATCAATGAATCACTGTCCAAGATTCACAAAGAGAGAGAGTTTCTGCAGAGAGAGAGAGTTTATGTCCATTGTGCCTCTTAAAACAAAACGGTAAATTGGTGCAATAGCACCACCTACTGTGTTGGAGTGTTAACCAGATATTGGTACTGAATTATTAATATTACCACAGTATCAATGATCACGATATTGTCAATGCTGGTATACTGTGACACCCATAATGGGAACATTTTCTCTAATCTAAATGCTTCCATCTTACAGGTGAGCCTGATGCACAACGGCTGGCCGGTGATTTCGGCCTTCGCTGGGGATCAGGACGTCACGCGTGAAGCAGCCAGTAACGGCGTCCTGATTCAAATGGAGAAAGGCGACCGCGCGTACCTCAAGCTGGAGCGGGGCAACCTGATGGGCGGCTGGAAGTATTCCACATTCTCCGGTTTCCTGGTTTTCCCTCTGTAGAGGAGGGGCATGCCACGGAGGGACTATCGCTTTTTAGCTCGTCGGCTTGTGGGAGATAGGAGAGATATGAGGGTGGATGAGAGATATAGAATGATAGAGAGAATGTAAAGAAAAAATATAAAAAGAGAATTTTTTGTGGCAGGCTCTCAGTCGCGCTCACGTCGCTCCGCTGCTTGACTACAGCTCTGGACAGCCAAAACTTTTTTATTATCCTTATTATAAACAATAATTAAAGTGATTTGGAAAAAAAAAACAAGGACTGTAGCCCTTCCCCCAGTTCATCCCATCACAATCCACCCCCCAAAAAATCTTCATGGATTCAGCAGTCCAGACCTCCATTTCACACAGGTCACGATTCTGTATAGTCTCTCCATATGTGCATACCATGAGTGTCAAATGTCATTGTTATTCCTCTTATTGCATAAGTCCAGTCGCCCTTCTCCAGCCTGCTCCACTTGCTCACCCTTTCTCTCCACTGAGAGGGCGTCTTTACTTTGTCATGACTGATGATGGATCGCTGGATCCCCACTAAAAGACTGCAGATATATACATATATAAATACATTAAAAACCTTAAAGTTTCTATATGATTATGATATACTCAATGCCTAAATGAATCTGGTCAACTCTCTGTATTTCTGTATTTCAGTGTTAATACTTAGTGATTGTGTGGATTATCAGGCTGCTGTCCAACTACTAATGCTTCTTGTTTTTGTTTCGGTCAGAAATGTGGCTAAGATGAAACTGTATCAGAAATACTATAAAGTACAAAGTTTTATTATCATTGATTGTAAGATATATGTGAATATTTAGCAAAGAAAATCCTCCCTTTTATTCAGTTACATAACTATTGTTTTTTTTTCTTTGAGTCAATAAACATTAAATGGTACTTTTTATTTTTATCTTAATCTGTTTCTGTGCTTTGAGATTGTAGCCTGCAGGTTTAGAGAGCCACATACAAACACACACAGTCAAATGACTTCTGACATATCTTTGTGTGTGTGTGTGTGTGTGTTCCACAGAGAAGCAATGTGTCTCACTGGTTTCTCATAATGTAGATTTGCTTGACTGGCCTCCCTCTCTTGCTCTGTCTCTCTGCCGGGTGATTTGGGCGTCTCTCTGCTGCACTCAAGACTCTAATGAGCTCCTGGGGGGAAATTAGCACTTGAATAATAAGCAAACCCCACTGTTTACACAAAAATCATGTTGCGTGCATCATTCCCACTCTTTTCTTTTATTCTTTCACTCTTGTTATGTTTCCTTCTTCATTAAAGCTGCAGTCCGTGACTTTTATCGCTCTGTCGCCATCTCTGTTTGAAACATTAAATTACAGGTTAATTTATGTATGTTAAAGTCAAGAAATCTGTTGTGAATCGGGGTAAGGGGACGTTTTTAACACTGATCTGTCATGTACTTGCTCAATAACTGATTTTTGTTCATGTTTAACCAAAACAAAGTTACAGATTGCAGCTTTAAGCATTTCATATCATGAAAGGGATTTTTTTTTTTGGTTCATATGACTCCAGACGACTTGTGGACAGTATCTCCCTCATCTTGCATGAATTTATGCATAAGAATTTATGCATAAGAATTTATGCATAATATTTTTTTATTATAACATTTCTACTGCCATTCCAGCCAAATGCTTTTGTCTTCTTCAGAAGTCAACACAGTAACAGGAGCTCAGCGTCCCGTCAGACACAACACACCTCAGCAAACCTCCTTACAATAAAAAATACTGCTGCATTTGAGGGCCCTCTTAAGAAAACTTGCTGCTTCAGTGCTCACTGTTCTCAGATGGAGAGGGTGAACAGACAAGTGTTGAGCTGTGAAATGTTAACACGGCACCATAAGAGCCCTGTGTCCCTGCTGGCTCGTATGCAGACAGTATGAGTCTGTATAAAAGCACTCATTAGTGTCTGCACACGTATCATTTGTCGGAGCAGAAGATCTGAGAGGCTTGCTGGAAGAGCAGGAAAAATTTATTTTTACTGAGTTTGAGTGGTCATTATGGGATGGACATTAATACAGCCCTGCACAAGTGCTATTTGTTGTGTAGTTAATATTCACGATTGATCTTTAACATTTATGTATTCACAATTGTGTGTAAACTGTTTCTTAAGCTTGCACTAAGATGGTCATTTACTGTCCATGTATAAACATCTTTCTAAATGGCGGTGTGATGTGACTGACCAACATTTATTAGACTGTTAACTCAGCCATAAAAGTCATCAGACAGGATATAGATTCAATCATCCGTATTTATGCCAGCATGGGAGCGTATGTGCTTAAATGGGGCAGCTTAAAGGTCGCTTGAGATGAAAGGCGGATGTTCTCTATAGTGACACGCCAGGTGCGGCTCTGGGCACGAGCCCGGTCCGTCATCATTACCCCGGCCTTCGCGCACTACGGCTCGGCCCCCAACGCTGAGAAAAACCGCCATATGGTGTCTCTCCTGGAGGTGTGCTTCTGTTTAAGACTGATCGAGGGGATGTAACGCTTACACGAGGAGGGAAAACTAAGCTAGTTTGGCGAAAATGCGGCAATAAATGGGAGAAAGTTTTGCAGCGCACTCGCGGACGTAAAACGTCATGTGACGTCAGACTCATTAGCGGAAGTATTTTTTCCTGAACGTTAATCAATAACGAAACGCATTGTGGCGCTTACAGAGAAATTGATCATCGCTTAACACTGTCGAAGCTCACGGTAGGTCTGTCTTGACAGGTTTTTACGCCTTTTAAAAAACAGAGAAACAATGACATTTTTACCCCAATGTTACGCTGTGCGGCGTAACCATGGCGACTGTATGAACTCCGGCCTGTGGGTATATCATAACTTATTATTAACAAACCCAATTTAATATAGCCCACAAGATAACAGAAAACCACATGACTGAACGAAATCTCAGTCAGATTATACTGTACTTATAATTATACTGTCAGACAATTTTACACCAAATTCCTTTTTTGAAGTTTTGTGTCGCCAATTTCACATTATAGCGCCTAAAAAACAACATGCCCAGTGACAAGCAATTCAACATCAGTTATATCTTTAAACGCCAAGAAGAAAAGATGGAGGTGAGAGAAAGCAGCAATTAAAATGGAAATTGGTGAGGCACCACAGATTGAATTTTAATTGCCACATGAGGAACCATTTTAGCGATGTTTACTTTAACTGATGTTTACTTGAACTGCGATGCTCGAACAACAGTGAAGTAATTACAACAGCTCTGAAATTAAATGAACCTCCTGCTGAATTTGATTTGCGCTTTAGAAACGAGTGACAGACATGTTGACATCATGCTCAATGATGTCAACATGATGCTGACATGATGCTGACGTCACACGTGCGCACTTGCGCAGCGTCACGGCTCCGTTAATGTGTTGCGCATTTTCCTTATAATGTATTTATAATGTAATGCTGTTGTGTGAGTTATTTGTGTCATTAAGTTGTGCTTTACCAGTCTAGGATTATTGCAGTTGGTTAACAAGGTTACTTACTAGGCCTACATTAAAAAATGGATGAAGACCTTGTGTGTTGGTCAATTCTATCAAAATGTTCATTACGCTATGAACTGGGTAGCAAAACATTATAATAAAGGGGCAATTGGATTATATTTATTTTTTGTAGATGTTTTACTTTAGAAGTGTAAGAAAGAGTTTTTTATTCTTACAGGGGTAAATGCTAAAGATGTTTAAATGGTATATTCTCTGTATATGTTGACATTTCTCCCTGTTACACCTGTTTCTTCAGCCTACACTTGTTTCACTGAAAGTGTTGTTTGGTGTTTTATTAGTTGAGTCTATTGATTTTCTTGTGGACTGATTGTTTAAGGTATTACTTATTTAAATAAATGCACTAATACTGATGTATATAGAGCAATAAATATACAGCATTTCGGAGGATATGTAAAATTTAAAGCAGTAAATCGGTTCGGCACAGGCTCCTGATGGCCTTAGGGTTTGAATTAAAAATTTAAAAATCATTGGCAATTGTTCTATATATGTTTTGGCAACCATGTGTACTGTTTTTGCTATTAGACATAAATGATCAAGGACAGTCACAAGAAAATAACATTTTCCATCCTCATTTCATGAATTATGTGGTTAATGGTTTGCCGTGATTTGTGATTTATTGTTCTGAATGAGCTCTATTTTTCCATGGGGAAATAACTTGTGGACTGCAGGGATATTGACTGAACACCAAACATTTTAAATGTTCAAAGTCGAGGAACTCGTGTTCCAGCACATTGTGCTGTTCATAGTTTTTAAAGTTGAATAAAACATCTTGTTGTCTTGGTGCTGCACATGTTTGTGATATGAAAGATTGTTGTATAATTCAGTTTTAAATGGTTTCTCAATAGTTCTTAAAACAATCTGACTGACGATTAGTCGTTTGATGTCCCACAGTGTTTTATTTTGGTCTGCTACAACTGGTGGGCGAGAAGGCATGTTACCTTAATGGGGAACAATTAAACGTTAGTGTCACAAATGATCTCCGCGAATGATATCAGTTTTGCAAATAAATTCCCTTCCCATAAACAACTCTGCTGTGTTTAAACTGGAAGTGAGAGAGAGGTTTTAATCATGCTCATAATTAGTTTATGTGCGCTTCATTTAGCTACACTGTGTTTATCCGTGGCCTGTTGTACTCACTTTAGCAGGTTAATGTGTGTTCTGTTTACAAACAAAAAGTGCAATTATCTCTTTAATCATATTAGACACATTTAATGAGCAGACATGTAATATGCAGTCTACTGCACTTCAGAAACAAGAATGTGAGTTTCAAACAAGCAGCCTTCCTGAAAATATATTGTAGTTTGGTCTGTTACGTAGTGTTTTCCAAGCTAGCAATTGTAGGTTATAAGAACGTTTCTCTGACATTTGCATTAAGTAACAAAAATGTTGAAAATGTTTTTTGAATGTTCTAGGAACGTTCAAAACGCCCAGTTTTTTAGTATTAATGTTTTTGCTTGGTTAGGTTGTTATTCAAACATTTTTTAGTTCCGTAACATTTTTAAAATGTTTCACTAACAACCCGATAACATTTTGATATGATGTATAATGTTAAAAATATTCTACTAACATTACTGCAAGAATATTTTTGATAACATTGATAGAACTTTTAGCTAGAATGTTCTGAGAACGTTCCCTGTTAGCTGAGTTCATATCCATCTGTAGACATCAGTGTAAGTTTGTGTAAGTGAGGAGAGGGACAAAGAATAGGAGTGTGAGAGGTTTCAGAGAGCAAGAATTGCTTGAGTGGTTTTATAATTGGGAGAAATGAGTTGGTTTTGACTGGAGCAAAAACACAAAGCATTAGAATATTACATTTATTATCCAACGAGTCTTCTAAGAGCTCTTTAGCAGCCCTTAAACTGTCACCAGGCTCAAGTTTGTCATTACTATAAAGGGCCACAAATCTACAAGTCATCAAATATGGATGCAGGACCATAGAGGGAGGAAAATTTATGTGGAGAAGAGAATAATTGTATGA
>JAZGTK010012068.1:0-15163 GCA_036877625.1 Ambastaia sidthimunki
CTTTGTCTACTAGTGTACTTACGGGTCAGAGCGGTTCTTCTTTGAATCAGCCACGGCGAGATCTTTGCACTGCACTACAAAGATTTGGAACTCTCCCAGTTTTCGCATATAGTTAATGGCGAACTGGACTGTGCCTTTAATTTCCACATTACAGAGGTCACTACTGTAGATACTCATGACACTGGCTGTGACCTATACACACCACACACAGAGACACATATATACCGTACCTGTTTAAACAGGTTGTTATCAATAACAATTTTTAACAGGACAAAAACAAATAAAAAAGTAAATATGTTAATGTGCTAATGTTAATGTGTAATAAGCAATATAAGTTTTATTCAGCATTATTAGGGTGGTGTACAGGTCAGGGGTCACATACAGAAGACATGGAGACCGCTTCAGAGCAAACACTAAACGTAGAAGAAGCATTGCATGATCTCAGTCTGTCAAAACTGAAACTGCTCTCTGATGTACAGTCACTGTTTCTGTAATCCATCTGTTTTTTACATGCACAAACAACAGAAGATGGTTAACATTTATGCAGGTTAAACACTGAGGCATGAATGCTGGTGTTCAGCTTTGTTCATCGATACAGGCTGTGAAAAGTTTTCCATATATGTTTCCATCTATGAATCTAAAGGTTTTGGGTAATGAATGGGTTTTACCTCCTGGTGAATGAATGCAGGCACAGACATGCTCATCATCTTCATCTGCTCGGGGTCTGAGAAACACGTTTCGGTGTTGGGATTGACTGTAGACACTGAGGCACAGAAAACACAAGAAAACTCAACAAACACACGTTAAACGGATTTATATCTCAATATATACAATTGAGTTTAGTTTGCAGAACACATGCATTGGATATTTCCAATAAAAGAATTTACCAAGTCATTCCATATCTACCACCTCATTAAATTTATGATTCAGGTGGTACTGGATGCAAACTGCCTTTAATCATAGACATGAATCCATGCTCTCATCAATCTTTCATGTGTTTTTAATGCATTCTCTCAGCCATCTCAGACAGTAAAATATACATGAAAGACCACAAGTCAATTATGAAAAGTCCTTAATGCTGATTTAATGTCAGCAGCTTCTGCTTTTGATGTAATGATGCAGGTGTAGGGTTGATTATATGATACTACCTTCTAACTTACTAGCACTTCTTTATAAAGCAATATAGTGCGGGAACACATCAAAAACATTAAAAAGATTTAATGGACAGAACATTAAAAATAAAAGGTTTATTATTTTCCATACTGAGCCCAATGTCCCTGAATCTCCCTGAATCAGTCTTCCATCTCACTTCTTAATGTAGATAGCACAGTGTTATTAAAAAAAAAATGGTAAGTATTCCAGTAATATACAATGAAGTGCATGCAATCAGATTGTTGCTTACACTTAATTAAAAAGAAATGTCCTCTCCTGTCCAGCAGAGGGCGAAAGAGCCTATATTTATAGCCATGGTTCCCAAAGTCAGAAGTTTGTGTCAAGTAAGCACTGTAGAAGAAAGGAAACTTACGGGAAGGGTCGGACACCAGGTCCTCTAGACTCCTGGAGATAGAAACGGGTCGGGCATTGGCTCGTTCCAGAGCAGCTTTGACTGGACTGTCTTCTTCACTTTCACCTGATAGCCCATTTCAAATAAGAATTATTACCTCTGTGCAAACCATACTAAAGAAGTCTATTCATAAATTCCATACAAATGTTAGTGATTATTTCTATATACAGAATCATTTAATCATTTGGTTCTATCAATGTCAATTTACAATTAATAAAAAAAGATTTTTGCATTGCATTTATTGTTTCACCATGAACAAACAAATTAACTAAATAATTTAGATATTCAATGATTTCAAGCTGGTTTATTAATACTGTCAAAAAGATAATTGTAAACAATTTCTTTATCACAACATGTTATAAAAATTACAATGGATATTACAAATTTAAAAAGATGTCAATTCATAAACATTCTGATTATTAATTTATATGATTTCATTGCATTTGTGATAGTAATTTAAGAAATATGCAGAGGCAGGGCTTAAACTGTCTGTGATGAGTTGATGTGGTTCATACAAATTAGTGCGATGACAACTAACCACCACAAAGTGTTTTACAAAATAAAATTAGGAGCAAAAAGCCCCTTATTTTATCATGTAAAGGTTTGGTCCAGTTGACGACTTTTATGGCAATGATCCCTTGTTTTAAGGTTATAAACCCTGCTTCCACGAAAATCAAAGAACTAATCAACTTTTCTATTAAATCTTGACTGAACCAATATAGAGAGGTAAGCTCACAGGCTGAACTTGTGTGTGAGAATGACCAGGCTTCAGGTGTGGAGCTCCCAGAGGAGTCAAAGGTGAACTCCTCAGAATCAGTCTGGGAGTGTCGAGAGGGGGAGCCCTCATGGCTTACTTTGCCTTGGTTCCCCTGTTTAGAAACCTCACCTGCTCCAGCCTCACCATGCTCCAGCCTTTCTCTTTCATCTAAGACTGTCTGCTTGTGTATGCCCAGATACTGCTTTAAACTCAGTGGAATACAAGACCTGGCCAAACGAGCATTTGACTGAGAGTCTGTTGACAGCTTTCGTTCTTTGGGCATGATGGGTCTCATATCAGTACCTTCCTCCAATGTCTTTCCATGTTTGGGAAATGGCGGACATGACTGTGGTTTGTAATTAGAAGTGTTCTGAGCAGTGTAAGGTACCCTACCTTTGACATCTTGATGGTCTTGTTCTGGCACTCTACTTGGACCTGGACCAACATCCTTGTCTAAAGACAAACTGATTCTGTCCAGGGAACTTGTTAAGTCTGGGGTGTCTAACCTGATATCAGGCTGAGAATTAGAAAGTTCTATTGAGGACTCCAAAGATGAGTCTTTAGTATTGGGTGGGCATGCTGGTGACCCTACAATTACTCTAAGACCATTTTTTTCTTTCTCCCAGAATGATCTGAGATCATTGATTGAGACCTTATTTTCTTGTTCACTGAAAGACATTTTGAAGGCTGAGATTTCTTTTTTTAGGTCAGATATATCCTTGGAGAGAGACTCAACGAGAGCATGTTCCTGGAACTCACTGCCTGGAGCATCATCTTTGTGTTTTAGAAGTGAACTGGGTGACACCATACTGACATCAGTTTCATGCATGTCTGTTTGTAGTTCATTAATTGAGCCTTCTGAGATCTTTCTGCTGTCCAAATCAGGTTTTCCATCTTCATTTGAGAATACGGTAGACATCTCACCCATTATGGGTTTGGATATGGATGGTCTGATGCTTGAATCTAGCAATCTTCTGTCTAAAGCATTATAATAATTTTTATTAACCGGACATTTGTCACTTTCTTGCATTTCAGCTTCTTTTTTACAAACAGGTATGTTTCCATCCTGTGCTTCAGAGGTAACCTGCAATATTTCTGTCATCTTGCTCCCATCCTGTATAACTACATTGTCATCTGCCTTAGGTATCAAGGTGCAAGATTCTTGGCATTCTGAAGTTGAACTGGCTTTTGTATCTTGGCTTGTCACTTCTATGTCAGATACCAAAACTTCAAGACTCTTGTCTTTTTTGTCTGTCCTTGAAAACAATGCAAAAAGCCCCCTACGCGGCTTTGGTGATGGCTTGGTCTTTGGGTGTACAACTAGAGGTGCCAAATCTTCTGACCTGGCATCTAAGGTTTCATGATCCTTTGTTTCCTCTTTGTTCTTATCTCTCTGGACTGGAGTTCCGTTTCTCAGAGAACCTCGCCCAAACCATTCAAGTACCTTAGAAATTAAGCGACCATCTTCCATTGTTACCTTCTGAGTCTGGCACTCTGTGCTCAATTGAATGGCCTTACCTGCAACATCAGCAGTGATGTGGAAGTTGGACACCTGTGTGGACTGAGGCTCATGATGATCTGCAATGGAGACAAACAAGTGTAAATGCAAAATACATTAAATAATACTTTAAAATATTGACCAAGTCTGATGATTAATGAACATTTAAACTGCAGTAAAAACTCAAAGCAGTACATTTCTTGCAGTGCTTATTTACCAATCACCATTTGCAGATTACATACATACATGAGCACTCATCAGAAGCTATGTGCTGTATGTTTAAGGTATGAAAGCACATGCAGTTAGTATAAAAGTGTGATAACATGCAAACTTTTCACAGACAGGTTACATTATAGTTAAAGTGTCAAACTATGTGTCTTAAGTAACAAAAATATAGCTACAAAAACTCCCATACATTGAGGTGATCTACCAAATGTCTCTTGTCTCTCTAGTAGGAATAAAAGATTGTGCTGGCTGTGACTTTTAATTAAATCATTAGTTATATATTTTTCATTTAGTTGATTTAATAAGACTTCCTTGGGTTTGATTATATTGACAAAGCCAAACTTCCTTTGCACAAGATCCATCTACCTGCCCTTCTCCCAGCCTTTCTATGGGCTGACTGGTAATCACATGGAGAAGCTCTTAATATTAGGAGACTCCAGACTGTTTCTGTAACCACGGACACTACAGGAACCCAACAAGCCAGGTTCAGGATCTATGCTAGTTATGGCATTGCTCACTGTAACTGTGTTACCATTGTTTATGAAACCGCTTCTATCCCATTCCACATCCTCGTCAGCCAGAGATCTCAGGTCTTCATCCAGCACGCTGTGCTCTCCTTGCTCACTCTCTATTGGCCGGACCATGGAGGAGAAGCGGACCTGTCTCCTTTCTAACCACTCAGAGGCAGAGTGCGTTGAGCAGGGGGAAAGCGGAGGGCTGATGGGCATCTCGAGACTGACAGGGCTGATAGTGGCAGATGATTGGCCGCAGCTGCTGTCGTCATTGTCTGGGGGGATGTGGAGTCTTAAGGAGCCAGTGGAGTTACAACTGGAGCCAAGGGGCTTCAGTATGCTTCTGGGAGCAGGGGTCATGACCTGTTTAACGCCGAGGTCACCGCTGGTGGTGTCCAGGGGAGAGTCTTTGGTGGAATAAAGCAGTAGTCTTTTTTTGGGCACAGGTTTAACTGTGCCTTGACTGGCTAAGTAGGTTTCAGTGTTGTCTGTGTTTAGTATAGCATTATGGGGTATGGAGCTCTCGGCCACAAAAAGAGGCTCTAGAAAATAACAAAACAGCTGGATAATGAAGCAGCACAACACAGAACAAAAAGACATATACAAGACAGACATGTGGAAAAACTCTGAATTCATATTCACAATGAATTCTTTTCCCTGTTTAACAGTTCTAGCAATAACAGTTAAAGCAATAAAAAGGAATGCATCCCTTAAAAGCTTGCAGGCAACCAAAATATATTAGAGCAGTATGAAGTTGTTCAGTGTTCAGTGTCTAAAAAATTTAAGATGAAACCCTTTATAAGTTAAAGTATAACCTGAATGCTGGAAGAATATTTATAAACCATTCAGGCTGGTCATGCATGGCAGCTTAGCTACTCAAGACGTTACAAGACGTTACATACTTTTCCATATAATCTCCTTAAAGTTGGGAGGTTCCTAAAATCCTGCTACTGAGACCACTACAGTACACTCAGCTTTCCACAGAAACCTTTTGACCAGCCCATTTTAAAGAATGGCACTTTTTCCCTACATATTCTAATGTTACTTAATGCCGCACATTGCATTCAATGTAAATAATGAACACTACAGCTTAGCACATAAGCACTTTACAGTAATTCTACAAGCAGTGTACAATTTAACCTAATCCATATTCAAACCTATTTTGTTGCTGCACTTAATTAAGGGTTGTTGAGTGTTTACACTTGCTCCTGTTTCTTTATGCCCTCAAAGAAGCTTAGATGTTTTCATAATCAAAAAACCATATACAGTATTTGCCATTTAGAAGAGTATGTTACATTTAAATTATGTTTAGAGAATCTGTGACCAAATACTGTGTTTTACGGTTATGCATGCAGGCAGGAATTACACCCAGAGCATCAGTCAGGTCAAGCCAACATCACGGCCCAGAAGAGCTGCTCATGCTTAATGGAGATCAGTCAGACAAACTTACTGTGCTTGCAAGAAATTTGGTCTACCACTTTGCTCTTCAGTACATCCCATCCATTTAAAAAACAACATTATCTCATTTAGAGCAGAACTGAATAGAATCAGTAGACAGGAATCTTCAAAACACACATAAGTGTGAGGATGGTTTAACAGTGTTTTTACCCTCAGTAGGTGCCTGGTCGGCCTCCTTTACTTCACTGATACGCATGTCTTTGTCTT
Organism: Ambastaia sidthimunki; assembly: GCA_036877625.1. Taxonomy (NCBI): domain Eukaryota; kingdom Metazoa; phylum Chordata; class Actinopteri; order Cypriniformes; family Botiidae; genus Ambastaia; species Ambastaia sidthimunki. Next base: position 6,222 of record JAZGTK010012068.1, read on the forward strand.
TCTGTGAGCGCACGCTATTAAAGGGATTCTGTCTGGGCTAAATAAGAGACCATGAATTAAATTGCGTTTGAACAACATCAATTAAAGTTTTATTAGAACTGGGTAACTGGATTTTGTGTAGCGCACCTTGACTTGAGGTCGTTGTCTTTCCTGCTGAGCTCCTGGAAGCTCATCCACCCTGTATGAAGGAGATGTGGTTAATGTGCACCCATACAAAGGGTTTTGATGCATTAGATGCATCACATGCATTTTTCAGAAATCACCCACATATCAAAGATTCGTAGGATGACTACTCTCATTTTATTCTGTTAATGTATTTTTTGCCATTTCTAATTATTTTACATTATTACATACTTTCTGTTGCCTGGTATCATTTTAATAAATCACACTCAATTATGCATTATTGTAATTATTTTTAATAACTGAAATAGTTATTAAACACTGTGTAATCACACTGACTTCTCCAGCTTTAATATCAAGCTTATGACAAACACTAGACAAGCACATTTCACACCATGTGTCATTTAGATGAAAGGCTTTAATGGAATGTTCCAATCACAGACGTCACTATGAGCAAACACTCACCTGTCATTCTGGGGTTGTGTGGATGGTTCCTCAATAAGCCCTGTTTGTTCTGGAGGAATGAATACATCTTTCTTCTCACTGTTCACACAATTGGGTCTCTCAGCCCATCTTTGAGAGAGTTCTACTGCAGTAAGAGAACTTCTGTTAGGTTGTGCACTTAAACACACACACAACATCATCTGCTGGCACTGCTTACATATCGACACAGGTTTTCTCTGCCTCATCGAGGTTCTGATGATGTCGGAGCCATGGAGCCGGTCTCTGTGTCTGTGATACTTTGACTCGTAAAACCAATCCCCAGTCAAATACTTCAGCCTGCTTCTGTCTTTCTCTGTCTTACGAAGCTGCCTGAGGAGATAAAAGCTTTATATACTCACTCAGTCTTCATTATTATACATTTAACATTTCAACACCAGCATCAACACCAGCATGAACTTATTGCAACCATTAATACATTTAAATCACATTTTAGTTTCTTTAACATTGTTTTCATTTTGCCTAGATCACAGCTCTGCACACTTTGGGCATTTTCTCAGCTTTTTCTTATATGTATGCTGGGATAAATATTTTTAAAGGGATTTCCATGTATTGTGGGCTTTACAGTGAGCTTTAGAAGTGACATCCATGTGGATACATTGTACACATTCTTTACAGCATAAAACAATTACCCCAGACAATGTAACTATGAGAACATCTCGAATGTTGTAAAATAGTCTAACCAGGGGTTCCAATCTGGTTTTAAAGACCTAAATTGTATGTTAACATTATAAGCTAAAGTTTTCGAACGTTTATACAGTTTTCTTTTGATATCACACACCTAGCAAAGCTAAAAGTAAAAGGATTAATAAAGAAGTACAATTATTTCAATAATCAAATAGCAAAGGCCCAAGTGCTTTAGTTTACTAGTTATTCATTATTTAAATTCGTCAGGTCAAAAGTATCGATTTCTATCATTTGCTTTGAATCCACCAGGTAACATCTTCTCAAACTCACTTGATTCTTTCTTCTTCTAAGTTCTTCAGCTCTGTGTCTCTCTTCAGCACCACCAGTATCATCTCCTGCTCTTCCTCCGTCAGATAGCTCAGGTCAATCATGCTGAGTGACTTTAGGGTAAGTGGTACCGACAGATCCCAGATCAGTGTCAGATCACCTCTGATTTTAACAGCAGAACTGTTGGTAACTTTGGGAACTGATGCCTGGTAACTCACTGGTGCTCATCGTGTCATGAACTACACCAGAGGAGACCTGCACAAGATATGCAACCAGAGTATCAGCTACTTACAACAAGCAAACTCATTGAGTTGCAGTCTGGCTTTTACAAAACACTGTCTTCCCTGTAAATTCTTCTGACCATTATCACATGATCCTAATTGTTCCTAATTCAAGAACAAGAGCTTTTAAAGATCATCTATCCTTCCTTACACGTTAACAATATAAATAAAAATTTATATTGCAGTACCAGTGATGGTCCACACTAAACATGTGACACAGTATTGTCAGGTGACCAGAGGATGTGTGCACTGCTTCTGAACCAGGACAGCAGAGTAAAAGACTCTTTCAGTCCAAAATCACATTACACTTAATTCAAATTAGGTGGTGGCACACAAACGGTATGAATTTAAACAGTCTGTATTGTTTGCTTTCTGAGAAACAGCTTGTAATATTTAAACATGGAGGGAGTGATATGACTAAACCATTGAAAGTACTTAAAACAATATTTTTGGATGGAATGTCCAGTTCCATTTTGACAGTGCAAAAGTTTGACATTTATAACTAAAACAGCATGTACAATGTCATGCAAAGATCTTTTAAAGGATGAAACAGAAGTCTTTTCATAGATTTTTGCATTTTTTTGTACTAACATATATAATCAGATCTCAGAATCAGATTTTATGTTTCTCTGTCTGATAAATTTGTCTTACATAATTGTCCAACATCAGGACACATTTAAATGCAATTGTAAACAGCAACAAGTTATTACCAGACCACCAATTTCTTGCAGGGGCACATTTTGTTTGCTGTATATGGCCCTGATACATTCCAGTCAAAGAGGAAGTTTGCCTGTTACTTTCCTGTTTTGGAAAATTCTGTCATGTCAAGAGTCATGCCCATCTCTAGAGAAATCCCAACAATTTTGTCTTTTTTTTAGTTTTTTTTTTATCCTTTTATAGACTGACAATCAGACAATCACATTGATTAGACCTCATGTTTATAATACAAGCACAAATATTAACTATATACACAAACTTTTATTAAAGGACTTATCTTATGCCCACAAAACATTTGATCAACCCGTTTGAACTGAATTTTCCATGACTATCACAAGCTGTCCTTACAATGTCCAAACAAACAAACAATGATCATAACAACACAAACACAGGAATGATCGTAACTACAAGAGCCCTACAAGAAAACTACAAGAGCTAATCAGTATTTGATCTGGATGTAAATAAACAGTCTGCTTTACAGGAATTAACAGATTAGAAAAGCAAGAAATGAGAAAACATTCAGAATGGCTTCAGAGATAAAACTGTAGACATGAAAACAGCACAAGAGTGAAATGAAATGCAATTTTGAGCAAGACTCCATCAAAATGTGATATGATTTCAACATCTTCCCAGCAGCAGTAAAAATACAGGTGAAATTTACAGCACAAGGTTTACCTTAATATTGCTTGGTCCAACACACCTGAAAGGTCAGGAAGAAAACAAAACGATGAAAGAAAACAAGACTAAGTAGAGTTTAGTAAACGAAAAAGTAGAGTATAATAATAAACGACTGGCAATACATTAGAAGTTATGAACGTCCTGTGTAAGACTCCAGTTTTAAAGTAAAGCGCGTGTGGGTGTGTTGTTGCCCTGTGATCACCCTGGTTGTGTCTCAACACTCGGCAAGCCTAAATAAATGCTTTCTAGATAGGCAGCTAAGTTGGTTTGACGAGTACAAAAGCGCTGTCAGGGCAGGAGACTCATTAGATATTTACACACAGCCCCTGCGCGCGCCCACAAAGGCGTGACCGCGCAAATCCCATAAACCTTTAATTCTGTCATACATACATTCCATATAGATGATTATGTAATTAAAAGTCAGTATAAGACATCCAGTGCTTTATTTAATAAGACACGTATGAATCGTATGCATGAAAATTAAACATGCACTCGTAAAGTCACTGCTTACAGATCTCTTTAAAGCATTTAATTAATGTAATGTGTTGTTTTAATTAATGAGACGTGTACGCCTTAGTGTTAGTTTACGTTAGTGTGAAGTTGCACACGCTTCTCACGTGAAGGATAGAGGCTTATGTTTAAGGGCTTTACTGTATTATACAGTCATTGAATGTTTGAAACTACAAATCAACCAACAGAGATTATGTCATTGTTATTTTGTCATACTGATATGTGATGTGGTTATTTTATTGTTTGTTATAGTGACTTGTATACTGAATGGTAGTTGGTCTTTCTCCCATGTTTATTATTTAATATTATTTAATATTATGATCTCGGTAAAGTTGCCACTCCATATCTTTTAGGTATATACTACTGTCTATTTTTCTCTTTCTCTAGATCATTGTTTATCTCTAGTTGAGTTTACAGTTTTAAACCAGGTTTTGCCTAAAACTTAAAGCACTGCTGTAAATTAAAATATCGCCCCCCTATGACTGAATTTGAAGCTGCGCGTAGTTTCCATAACAACATATAAACACACTCAGAAATGGGAAAATAATTACGTAGAATAAAAAAGAAGCGCTCGCAGCGCAAAGATAAGACTGATATTTACTCTCTTAACTATTGAACTGATAGATGTATGATTTATAAGGTTTTTTTTTTCATATTAAGGATTAAATGAATTAAATAACCCTTCTGGCAGTATGAGCAAGACATTGGATAAAACATCTCTTGCAAGAGTTTTCATACAGTTCCAGTAAGTCAATGGCTTAATATTGTCTCAGAGTACTTTGTTTTTATGTCTGCGTCTCTGATAAAATAATGTCTTTATCTCCAACAGAATTCAGGTTAAAACAAAAGAAATTCAAGATTATACACAAGAAATGTGCCAACTGGAAGACAAGAAGCAACGACTAGTGAAGCTGGTATAAGTGATGTCCAGGCACAGTTATTCACAAAGACATTCAGAGACAATAAACTCAATGGCTTGTATCTACAGCAGGAGAAGCTGAAAGAGGAGCAGTCGCATCACGTCTCTGAATTACGGAAACAGATGAAGGAGCAGGAGAGAAACCTGGAGCAGAAGAAGCTGTGGAATAAGGAGCAGGTGGAGCAAGCTGTCCGGGACAACCTAACGCTAAAACACGACCAAGAGAATGAACTAGAAGGTACCACAGTGACATCAACCATGTTGAACAAGCCCTGAATTATTAGAGCTTGTGAGTTGCGTGGACAAAACAACCAATACAATGCCTTAGATGTTTAAGTAATATTCCAAAAGAAACCCTGAGATATTATTACTGGAGCTACAACTATGACAGCTAGAACTGATCTCCCTTGTACTCTTAAAAATAAAGGTTCTTCACAGCAAAACAATAGAAGAACCATTTTTGGTTCCTCAAAGAACCATTCAGTCAAAAGTTATTTAAGGAACAATTTCTTAGTCTAAAGAACATTTTTCCACAACAAAAAACAGAAGTTTTGTGTTTTGTGAAACAGAACGGTTCTACAGATGTTAAAGGTTCTTTACGGAACTACCAAAAATGGTTCTTCTATGGTTAAATCTTTCAGTATTCTTTAGATGTATATATGTGTTCTGCTAAGGTTAGGCAGTATTGTGCAATAGGGATGTTTTATTATTTGTTGCGTGTGTATTTGTGTGAGTGAGAACTGCGCTGTAAGCATGCGGGGCTGCAGATGCAGGTGGAGGAGCTGCAGACAGAGACGCAGGTCTGGCTGCAGTATAAGAACCAGGGCAGCATTGAAAACCAGCAAAAGATCCAGAAACTGGAAACCGATATTGTTGCTTCACAAAATACATTCCAGGAGATGTCAGGTGTGTGTCGGAATTCTGACAGGAATGACCACATCAATATTTTAAACAGTACATAATAGTTTTTAAGCAAGTGCATTTGTTTCAGAATATATTCAGAGATCTCTGGCTGTGGCTGTTGAAGACACTGACAGAAAAACAGCACAGCGCTCGGATGAGATAAAGCAGCTGGCCAAGAAGGTACCGTACAGACTTTACTGTGTGATTGCTTGAAGACCAGCAGACATGCAGTCTGTGGTGATGTAACTGTCTTTATGTTTCAGAGAACATTTGAAAACCTGGACAGTGATACTGAAGGGGAGATCAGAGATAATGACTGGCTTAAAGAAGAGGTGCCGTCAATAATACATTCACATTATATGTATACTTGCATCTTTTTGTACAGTATGTGCATTGGGTATTTGAACGATAAGATAATGTAATTTCCTGTGCTAGCTTGCCATCTACTGTAAGGAGATCTCAGTGCTGGAATTCACTGTCAAGGAATTAGAAAAGGAAAACTTAGAACATGTAAATAAACTGTTGACAGACCCTCTGGATGATCCTCAGATCAGGTAAACATTAAATCTGTGATACTTCTCTGGACTGTTTGAAGAATGGAGCTTTAATGTAAAGTGGTCTGTTATTTTTCTTAGCCTCAGGAAAGGATTTTGTCCGCAAACTGTGAAGCTTGAATCCGATGATGAATCCAAAATTCAGAGAAGCCTTGAGACAACACCAGGTAATTTCAATGTTTACTGCTCCTTATAGTCATAATTTCGTCTATGAATATAAAAGTATCTTTCTTATTTCCAATGAGCCTATAGTGTTTATTAATGGGCTTTTGTTATTTAAATAATTAAGCGTTGACATTAAATAACCAATAGGTGGCGCCCTAACAGTGGACATACTAACAGCTCTTTTAGAAATTCTGACGTCTTTAAATAAGCACTTTTCATTTGAGAAAACTACTGTCAGTGGTTAACTAAACCAACACTCTTCTTGTTTAATTCTACAACAAGTTACACGCAATTATATCTCAACTATGAATTTTGACACAGATATTTAGGGTTTTAGTGCTCAATGAATAAGAGAGCATCTTGTTAACATGCAGTATTGATTTTTTTTTATCTTTTGACCTGGTTTAGAGTCTCACGGTTTTCTCGTGGTGGCCTGGCTCTGAATGCTGCCATTGGCACTGTTTAGTTCTGTCTAATGGCTCACAGAGTGAAGAAAGTCTTGCCGTTATATCTACAGTGCAATACTGAGTGGCAGTGTTTTCATTTCCTCTACAAACTTCATGTCCTCAGCAGTTTAAGATAAATGGCCTTTGAGTGTTGGTTTTACTCTGCTTTGAAACACTATTGTTAAAATGCACCCCACATTGCTGGTAAACTGGATTTTTTAAAATCCAAAATGAAAAAAATAACTCTTTTCCCTATGAAGCACAAAAGGTGGCTATTTATAGCACAATGTTTAAGCTGCTGTTTTATGTTTAATGCAAGTAAATGATGACTATGGCTACTAAGCAAAACTGTTACCACAAAAGTTTTAGTAAAATAACATAATACCTGTCATATGGTCAGGAAACCTATATGGTCAGGAAATATAGTGGACTACTTTTATTGTCCATGCTATACATTTTAAATTGTGAGAGTTATTAATTTTGGCCATCTGCCACCTCATTAGTCACACATGCTTTGCCTCTGTAGAGCTGGTCGACAGACCTTCAGGTCTCCCTCTGCCCTTGGAGGAAGCTGAAGGGGCTCGACAGGAAGGAGATGTGACCCCTGCCTCCCCACTTGACCTCAGTGAAATACTCTACAGGAGTGAGACTAATTTCACGGTAAGCCAGCGAGGAGGTTTTCCTGTAGTTTAACTGTGCTAACAGAGCCAAGGTCATGGGTTCAATATCCAGGGAATGGATGAACTGACAAAATGTATAGTCACTTTGCATTAAAGTGTCTGCCAATCACATAAATGCTATGCAGGGAACTATCACATTATAAATAAGGCCTGTATTTTTACTTGGACAGCATGGTTGTCCTGTAGCCTGGCCATTTTATTAATTAATGGAAGTAATCGCAACTGGTGATTGGTGCTCAACTATTTCCTGCAGCCTAGCTAGTACTGGAAACTGCAGCTCATTGTTGTGCATAAATATGTAATTAAAATGGATGATGTAGAATGTAATGACAACATAGAGGCAGAATCAGGAAAGCTTGTTTGGAAATTTTTCATCTTTATACCCTTAAGCCAAACAATTAACCTCCGTTTTTTTCCTGTAAGTTCCTGTAGATGAGCTGAAAGCAAACAACAAATTACTGCTCATTTACAGTATAAAAATAGTGTGCAATGGTTAGGCTAGCACACTATGAATGTTTTATCTGGAAAAACATCAGCGAGCCCCAGTAAATTTGTTTATTGTATAATTATGCAAATATGTCCACGGGGCTGTTATACGCAAGCATGTTAACACACAACTGTTACTATATACAATTAATTGTATCACTTTTAATAGAACAGCATCTGTTATTCTGTTCCTAATGTTGTGCTTGATGCAGTCTAACGCTTTAATAGCTCATGCAAAATTATTTGCCTTTTATGTGACACAAGCTTCTTTGAATACTTCCAATAAATAACAACATCTAAAGAGTCTTTCCCTCTAAATAGCTGATTTCCTGGCAGCTGAAGACTACATCATTCTTGTAACATTAGATTAACAGCAACAAATTATTGTGCTACATTCCTAAACAATGCAAGCAGCGTTTTTCCCACCTACTCACATATATGAGTGAGGACAGCATCAAAAAAACGGACATTCCTTTTTATTTAGCAATAAACGTACCACTACTAACACAAACTCAGAAGCACCTTTTATGCTTCAGTTTATTAGAGATATTATCAGCCAGAATACCCAGTAACGCCTCCAAAGCCAGACAGAATCTCAAAGCAGCACTTGTAGTGACACATTAGCAAGATAAGACCTGTGGAAACACTTTGTCTGTGATTTTTCCCATTGCTGGTTTCAGTCAACATGGGCTTGAATTTAGATGACACGAGCATAGACTGGGAACAGTCACAACCTTTGTTAAGCCCAACAGGAACCTGCTTTGAGTAGCTGTGTGTGTGTGTGTGTGTGTGTGTATAAAGGGACTGATGCATCTGGAGTCACTGGAGCAGAATCTGCTGTGTGTGGTAGGTAAGGCCGCTTCCCTCCACCGACCACCTTCCGAATCCACGGATGTGAGCGAGGACTTTCCCTGCTCATTCCAAACTAAGGAGTCGGTGGTCACCACACGGACCATTCAGAGCAAGATTCAACAGTTACGCACATCAGCACAGTCAGAAGGATCTAAGGACTTTTAAATCACACCTGT
>JAZGTK010012069.1:3875-15163 GCA_036877625.1 Ambastaia sidthimunki
ATATATGCTCTACAGAAAATATTTACAATTTAACATTTGCCAGATGCTGTTATCCAAAGCGAGTGCAATCAGATGATTTTGGTTTTTGGTGTTGCTAGCACTATGCACTACAGGATCATGGGCATTTCTGTTCCATTTCCTATTTATGAATTCTAGGTTAATTTAGCTTTTTCCTGAGGACTTTTCTTGACATTGTTCTTGATAAATATTAACCAGCTCATAACTTTTAGGTGACCAACATTATGATATAGCTATAACGATTACAAAGCAACTTCATAAACCACCCCAGCAGAGCAGCAAAAGTGTTTATGCTACAATATTTTATGCAGCATTGCTCACCACCTTTGTTGGTTGCCAAGCAATGTTGCTTTTACCTGTTGTCAAGGTTGTCATGGGAATTGATTTTAACAGTTGCTCACCTTAATGAAATATGTTTTGATCAGTTTGTAACCAAGAAGCAGCTTTCTGATCCATGCGTTTGTGTTTGTTCCAGCCTCCTGATAAAGAAGGGGGTCTTCCCAAACAAGTGGGCAACAAAACCGAGTGTGGCCTGTTGGGTCTGGTCCTAGACCTGAAACGAGACTACCAGACCATTCGGAACCAGATTCCAGAGGAAAAACTCTACAAGGTGTACACGTTTAACTCTGTGAGGAAGTCAATGAGCACCGTCATTAAACTCCCAGATGGGAGTTTCAGAATGTACAGCAAAGGGGCCTCCGAGATTATCCTTAAAAAGTGAGTCTCATCTGATGTTCCAGCTTTTATATCTACTGAATTTTGTATTTTTTATCAAGGCATTTTGACATCTTAACAGTAAATGGAAGGACATTACATTAAATTATAATAATGTGCAGATTCATGTGCCTGGAGTGATCTGTAATTTAAATATGCTCTTTGTGGAATTACTTAACGATGAAATGTCCTCTAAAAGCTGTCAGAAATTGTTGTAATAGAAAAATTTACATATCTTTGTAATGATATGATCATGTTTTACGAGAACATGTAACAGTGACTTTGGTGTCTTTGGTGAAGGTGCACTCGCATTCTGAATGAGCTTGGTGAACCTCGCATGTTCAGGCCTAGGGACAGGGATGAGATGGTGAAAAAAGTAATTGAACCCATGGCCTGTGATGGGCTCAGAACCATCTGCGTGGCCTACCGTGACTTCTCTGCAGACCCTGAACCCAACTGGGAAGACGAAAACAACATTTTGACCGACCTGACTGCAATATGTGTTGTTGGAATTGAAGACCCTGTCAGACCAGAGGCAAGAGATTTCATTTTGTTTCATCATGACATTTTCCTGATTTTCATGCACATTTGTGGATTATACAAATTCTGCATCTACATTTATTGATGTTCAGTGTGTGTATATTAGCACCAAAGTTTGAGTGATTCTTTGAGTGATAATTAGGGGAACTTTTCTGCCCTCTGGGGCACTCCCCCCATCTGCCACTGGTCAAACAAACAGATTGCCCCTCTCTATACTCATGCCATTGGTTGAACCAACGTTGCTGTGTTGGGTTGGTTGGTATGCTTAAACAGGGCAATGCCAGAAGAACAATTTTGAAAATTTCTGTTTTCTATAAATTTGGCAGTTATGTGTATAATTTGTTTTTGTATAACTATTGTAACAATGTATTTAAGAAAATTGGTTATGGAAATTAGAAGTGATGCATCTCTGTCTGAACAGCAGAGAAGGTTCTTATATTTGACTTTCTAGGTGTCCTTCCAGTCAATATTTAAAAAAATTAATTTACAATGTTTATTTTTAGGGTTAAAATGAATTGCCAGCTAGCTAACTCCATCACACATCATTACCATCACATACAATATTAAAGATCCCCACCATCATCTTACCAAAATCCACTCAAAGGTTGATCAGGGCCATAACCAGCTCTTTACTTCAGAACATAAATGTTTAACACAATTAAAATGTAGTTTAAAGAAGCTTCTTTTTTTAAGATTTCAAGTCTTCCTGCTTGAATAAATCAATCACCCGTTATTAAATTTAACACTACTAATAGTATCTCAACCCTAAGTTGCATAGATAACGTCTGGCCTAGATGCTTTGAGAAGAGAACGTCTGAAATTTGAGGAGAAATTGCATCAGGTCCATATGTGATGTTAAAAAAGCAGGCTTTGAAAACTTGTCCTCAACTGATCGCAGATCTTCAAGCTCAGGAACTGAAGAGGCGTCTATACTGCTGCATTATTTAATCTTCTCTTTTATCACACCATTTCTTTGCTCTGGTGTTCTCTGACTCTGTCTCTAGGGCCAAGCTCAGTAATTGTCAGTTTGTTGAAGGCTTCTCAAGGAAAGCAACATCTGTGGTATAACAGAATAGAAACAAGGCTCTGACTTCAAAATTAACCCTCTGTTCTGCCTCTGAGCAACTGCAGTAATGTGGTTTTAAAAATTTAATAGGTTTGTATATTAGCATTTTGAAATGCAAGCATTATGATAACGCAGATTTCGTCTTGTTCATCAATACATGGTGTTAGCTGTGGCATTGTACCTGACACGTGAGGTTGTTCTCCTTTCCTAAAAAACAGTCGAAACTGGAGAATTCGTAAATAAATCCATTGGTCTTAAATGTCTAGTGTTACCAGTTACCTTCCTCTGCCTTTTTGTTTTATTAATGAAGTTCTTTCTATTCTCTTGATGAGTTAAGTTGGACTGGATTGTCTTGTTTCTCAGAAATACCTGGCTGTCTAGTCAATGAGATACCATCTTACTCTTAAGTGTCTAGACCGTCCCACATTTCCATAACGTGTGCTAGGATTCTTTTCCCTGGCTAGACAAGAGCGCCAAACAAGTCTATGTTGCGTCATTATGAAATATTAATTATGCAAGTTGCAAAGCAAACACCATGGGAGAATATATAGTGTAGGCCATTACATATGGCAAGAAATGTACAGGTCATTTTTCACCTCCTTTGACTGTCACAAGAATGTGACTTTATTTACTTGGCAGTAACAAAAATTGGAAAAATATGCTTAAAGTGAATGAATATGTCACAAAGCCAATAATAATAACAATTGTCATAAAATAGCGTTCATTTTCCGTATCAAAAATGTCTTGTTTCTTTCTTTAGATTTAGGGGTGAAATACAACCTGGAAAATTTTTTGTGAATATAGATGAGATCTAAAAATTACTATGGTCAATTAATTGATACAATGTAAACTCTTGAATCAAGTCTAACACAAACTAAACCTGCAAATAAATAATTCTCTGCTTTGTTGCATGAAAGAGCACCAATGCATAATTACAACAGGACTCTTTGAGCCTCTTTGAATTTTTCCTAATGAGCATTTAAATGAACTCTAAATGTGCCAGCTCGCCAAAAAGCGGGAGATTAAAGGGCAAATCAGGGGGGTCGCAGAATCCTGGGTATTTTGTGTGGTGTTCTCGTTCACTGCCAGCACAGGCGTGGGCTCATAGTTTGCAGAGGCCCTTGTGCTAACCTCTCCTCTCAAGCAGAGAGAGGCGGTATGTGTGCATTTCACTGGAATCTTGTGTCCGCAGGTGCCGGACGCTATACAAAAATGCCAGCGTGCTGGCATCACTGTGCGTATGGTTACGGGAGACAACATCAACACCGCAAGAGCCATTGCAATCAAATGCGGCATTATCCACCCTGGAGAAGATTTCCTGTGCATCGATGGGAAGGAGTTCAACAGAAGGATCAGGAATGAGAAGGGAGAGGTACTGTACACTCAGTTACAGCATCACAAAACTCATAAACTCAAATATTCTGTAGTGTTATGTTTGATACTGTATAATGGTAAATTCTTAAAAATGCAAAATACATTTAAAACTAATAAAATTATTGATTAAATGACTCAACAGTTGTCAAGTGGTGTAACCATCTGTTTCAAGAATTTCATTCCTGAGAGACATTTTGTCATTGTAATAGGAGATTTTAATTCAGTGCAGAAATTAAAATCATGTTCACCATTTAGACATATTTTTAAATTATGTATTTATAAATAAATTAACAGAACTAAATGTCAGTAAATATTTCTGTATTTACAAAATAAATGATGTCTGGGCACATTGCATGGTGTAATCAGCCTGTGTTGCTCCATTGCAATACTCTAGTAATTTATTGGCCATTTCATTATGTTGCTATTAAATTAGTGACATTTCACTCTCTGTAAGTAATGCTGTACTGTTATTGATGTTGACAGTTCATTATTTTAAGAACGACCAATGTGTTCAATAACTATCAACATATAAATAATTTACACTGTTTTTACACAAATAATTTATACGTAAATGTGATTACTGCATTCACAGGCTTTTCTGATGAATGATTACAGTTATTTTAACTGTAATAGTAACAGTTATTTTGACTTTTTTATGTAATATACTATTGATTGATTTAAAATTTTAATTACACAGGTGTATAGACACTTTTTTAGGGGACTCATGAAATTTTCTGTCTTTCGAACTTTTTCTGTTAATCAATGACTTTTTGTTTTGGCTCACAGGTTGAGCAGGAACGCATTGATAAGGTGTGGCCCAAACTAAGAGTGCTTGCCAGATCTTCACCAACGGACAAACACACACTCGTCAAAGGTGTGGGTGTGTGTGTGTGTGTAAAAGCTCACATGAAACAATGATGATCAAAACAGAAATTTGTGCTATGGACACAATTTGTGCTGCTGACATGCAATTATTGTCATGTCTTGTAGTGTAGTGTATGTCTTGTAGTGTATAAAAAAACAGGCAAATATCTTAGCAACTACCCAGAACATCCATGCAACTGCATTCAGTAGCAATGCTCTGGTAAACATTCTGAATACCTTGATAACCTCATAGCAACACTCTGGCAGTTACTTACTAGACTCTAGCAATGTAGCAAGTCAATTTTGCACAGTTAAACCCTGCTTACATTTACTTTGGATAATGTACAAATTTAACTAATTTAATGTATTAATTTACTGTCTATCTACCCACCTAGGAGGTTGTCACAACCCCAGTTACGTGCACTTTTTTCATAACCTGATAGGAGCATAGTTGTATACTGTATACTGTTACTGAGTTTTCTAATGGGGTTTATGCAGATACACATATCTAATAAATAAACAAAATAATATTTTAATAATAAATACTCAAATATTAGTTTATTGGCATTTACAGTAGAGACAACAGCCATATGACCTAATTTTATAAGCAGCTCTGTAAAAGTTCTTGATTACTCTTTGGTGATTATTTCTGTTTGTATAATATAACAATCTGATGATGGCCTTAGAGCCATTATGCACCATAATTTGTTTTTCTTTTATTTTGTTTTTTGAGGGGGCACCAGTGGCGGTCCTGAGTCACTTGGTGCCCTATGCATGATAACATGACCAATGGTAAAAAACAAAACAAAAATATTATATAAAGTAATGCATTTTTTTTAATGTAAATGTAGTGTTAGTCTTGTGGTATAAATTGTGTTTACCTTGTAAGAAGCATTTTTTTACTTTAAACGCAATATTATATTCAACACAAAAAAGTGAAAATTCTCACGTGTCATGTGAATGAGCATTACACAGCCAAAGGTCCTATATAATCATATCTTATAAATTGTAAAAGTGTTCATATTTTCTAACAGGTATCATTGATAGTACCCTGGTCGACCAGAGGCAGGTGGTGGCTGTAACTGGTGATGGAACCAACGATGGTCCGGCTCTTAAAAAAGCAGATGTCGGTTTTGCAATGGTGAGAACTGATACGCTCCCATATTGGTTCAAGCAAGCTGTGGAAAAGCAATGCATTGAAGGTGTAATTCCATCCGTTAAGTCTTCTTCCCAAGCTCAGATACAGACTGTCCTCATTTTCAGCACAATCATGCCATATGGCGCAGCTCAAAAACAGGACAAGAGTGCCCCCTGGTGCAAGGATCTTCTTTTTATGGCTGTTGCCTATGTTTGTCAATTGACTTGCATAAGCTGAAAATACAGCTTGTGTCAGCACCACCTTGCGATTTCTATTTTCACAAGTTCAGCTGTGGCACTGGAGAGCATGTTCTTGTGCTCCTGCTCATCAAACTGACATGGTTTGCCTCTGGGCGGCTTTCTCACCGGGGTTTTTACCATGATTTTACTGTCAGCTGTGTCTTAAGAGAAAACAGTCCCCCAAGCTAGTTTTCAAAAACACAAATACATTGTGTGGTGAAACATGTTTACTTAGACGACAGGATACCAGTAGCAGGATTACACATCACTGTCCGTCCACAGGGTTTGGTTTTGTTTTTTTTTATATTTTTGGTTTCTGTGCCATGGTTTGTGTGAAGGTCACATTTTAACATTTTTACATCAAATTCTGAGTAAAATTACTACACAGTCAGTATACCATTTTAATAAAAATGGATTTTGTCAAATGTAGGTAAATGTGAATAATTTGAAAATAATGAAGTGATGACAATAATCTCACAATACATCAAATAAAACTCATTGATCCTACTAGGCATGATTTTCTTTATGCAAAATTTAAATCTGTATTTTTGTCATTTCATATATATCAAATATCAAAACATCTTTTAACAAGAAACAAGTTTACAGATAAGGCTTTGTCATACTCCAAATGCCAAATTAATTAGATTTATTCCAATGTGTGTGTGCGCGCTTGTGTGTTGACAGGGAATCGCGGGGACAGATGTGGCCAAAGAGGCATCTGACATCATCCTGACAGATGATAATTTCTCCAGCATTGTGAAGGCTGTGATGTGGGGAAGAAACGTATATGACAGCATTTCAAAGTTCCTGCAGTTCCAGCTCACAGTTAATGTAGTAGCTGTGATTGTTGCATTTACCGGAGCCTGTATCACACAGGTGTGTCTCTGCAAGCTGTCAGGGCTTATGGAATAAATAAACAAAATAGAGGTGGACCTGCCGAAGGTCATGCTGTCTATGTGCGGTATTATGTGGTTCATTAAGAAAAAGTGTGCAATTACTTTTCTGTAGTCAGATGTGATCAGATGAACAACTGATACCTCACAGACTGACGGATGTGGAAAAAAATCCATAGACTTACATTGAATGTGACCTAAGCCATATGTCACAAAGTGCTTAACAATGCTCTGGCTTCCACTCACAACACCTGAGCATAACCAAGCACCTTCGTATTTTAACAAAAACTGTAAATCATATATTTTACTAGATGATTGGTCTGACCTACTATGAAATCTTAAATTAGACTATGCACAGATAGAGGGCACCTTCAGTACTTCTATCTGGAAAATAATACATATTAGATTACTAGGCCAAGGCCAAAGACTTCATCCCTATGATCTAAAATAGCATTGTTTAATTTCCTAGAGGATCACTAACCTAATAAATGATGCAGCACTTCTAGAGAAAGAGTCTGGACTGTCTGACGTTACTGTTATAAGAACTGGACCTCCAATAAAGCTTTCATAAGACAAAAATGGACACTCAGGCTGGCGCAAAGATAAAGAGTAAAATCGCAGTGTACTTACCTACATTAGGATACACAGTGACAAAATCTTGTGTTTGTAATGTCAAAGAAAATATCTACTTTAGTGCCACTCATTAACCACATACATTATTGGTCTCATTTGATTAAAGTCCTTGATAAAGGTCACTAAATATGGATGGTATGTTCTTTCAGGATTCCCCTCTTAAAGCAGTCCAGATGTTGTGGGTAAACCTGATCATGGACACTTTTGCATCTCTGGCTTTGGCCACTGAACCGCCTACCGAATCTCTGTTGATGAGAAAACCCTACGGTCGAAATAAACCTCTGATATCTAGCACCATGACCAAGAACATCCTGGGTCACGGAGTCTACCAGCTTATCATCATCTTCACTCTGCTGTTTGTGGGTAAGTCACTTTGGAGTTCCACAATACATTTAAAGAAAAGATATGCATTGTATAGGCTGAGAATATTCCTAATAAATTAATTGTAACTAAACTTTGACTTTGCAAAACCATGCCTCAGTTTTTAAATTTGTGTATGACAAACTTCTGTTCTCTTCATGATCCAGGTGAGCAGATCTTTGACATAGACAGTGGCAGGAACGCTCCATTGCATTCCCCTCCATCTGAGCACTACACCATCATCTTCAACACCTTTGTCATGATGCAGCTCTTCAATGAGATCAATGCCCGCAAGATCCATGGCGAGAGGAATGTGTTTGATGGCATCTTCAAAAATCCCATCTTCTGCTCCATTGTTCTGGGCACTTTTGCAATTCAGGTACCAGCAGCATTTATCAATGCATTTATTAATGAGTCAATGCATTTACTTGGTGAGTTGAAGTGTGTAAATATTAGCCAAATTAAATGAAATTACAAAAATAATGATTGTTTCTTTCACACACTGCCATGTGCCGTTGGTCAAACAAGCAGATACCCCAAACTCATTGGTTAAGACAGAATTGTTATGTTGCACTAGTCTGGATGTACAAACAAAGTTGTATAGTGCTCACAGTGCTCCAGTATCATGATGCAAATGCAAATGTTTCACTTGTTTTTTGACCCAGTAATAATACAATAATCATTAAAAGTTTACAAGTCAAGTACAAGTCAAGTACAGTTATAAACAGACTCCTGCACCTGTCATGCAGTTCATGAGCTCCTTAAATTTCTATTCCAACATTTTAGATAGTGATAGTGCAGTTTGGAGGACAACCATTCAGTTGTTCTCCTCTGGACCTGGAGAAGTGGATGTGGTGTGTGTTCCTGGGGCTGGGAGAACTGGTTTGGGGACAGGTAAGCTCATTCCTCAATGTTATTTTTTTACACTGGACAGTAAATTGATTCATTTGATTTTACTGCACATTACTTTTTTGTTAGCCTGTTTTAAGAGAAGCCAAAAAAATCTGCCATTACAACTGTAAAATGACCTAAATGTTTCCACAAACAATGCAAAGGGTTTGTTCTTTACCTGAAGGTTTGAGAATGTAGTGCTAAAGTGACATTTCTGGGTTCTGTATCTGCTTGTTCTGAAATGCATATGTGTATTTTTCATTCACTTTCTGACGTTCTCGTGCACGTTCTCTGGATCAGGTTATATCAACAATCCCAAACAGCAAGCTGAGGTTTCTCAAAGGAGCTGGTCAGCTGACGCAGAAGGATGAAATGCCGGAGGAGGAGCTCAACGAAGACCAGGAGGAGATTGATCATGCCGAGAGAGAGTTACGACGAGGGCAGATCCTCTGGTTTAGAGGCCTCAACAGAATCCAGACTCAGGTCAGAACCACCATCAGTCTTTGAGAAGTTACGATTGCCGGATGTATTATACATGAATTCTGCATTGGAACAGCAACTGTAGGAAGTAACTATACTTTTGCTTGTACATCGGTTGTGCTTATAATTATGCACTTGGGACTTAACCGTCTGCGCTGGCAGTGTGTTTTACAGCCTGATTTAACACAGTGTGGAGCTTAAACCACAGCTCTACCCTGCCAAACTGCATTACTGGCAGAAACATCAGCACTGATTGGAAGAATATGGTACTACTGCATCAATTACTAGCTATTGATACACCTAGACGTGTCAAAGCTTCACATCACTTTAGAACTAACATTAATTAATTAAAGGTAAAAAAAAAACCTTGATATAAAATTGACTTTATTTTAGAATATTAAAATAACTTTACACAATATTGCTATGTCTGCATACACAAATAGTTAAAAAATAAACAATGATTAAAATAATCAGACAAAATATATGTAGATTAGAATGTCAAAGACCATATCATAAACTGGCTTTAATTTCATAGAGTTGTTAAATAAATACACAAACAAATACACTGCAGTGAATTAATAGAAAAGTTATAAAAAACATTATATTTTAGATTAACTGAAAATGAAGTGCCAGAGTGCAGAGTCTATGCAGAGTGTTAAAAACAGAAATACTGGAGGCATGCTGTGACATGTTAGTGTAGATAGCAATAATTATAATAATGACAATTATTACAATTTATATTTTATCTGCTGCATGCATTCTTTATGTAAGGATATCCTCCACTTATTGGGTGGCAGTCATTATATTTGGAAAGTTTTGTTCCCTTTTAGGAACTCGAGCTGTGTTGGAAAACGCTATAGGAACGCCATCAGCTTTTATGCG
This sequence comes from Ambastaia sidthimunki, assembly GCA_036877625.1. NCBI lineage: Eukaryota > Metazoa > Chordata > Actinopteri > Cypriniformes > Botiidae > Ambastaia > Ambastaia sidthimunki. The sequence goes on from JAZGTK010012069.1 coordinate 13,968, forward strand.
CTCAGAAACACCTGTCGCACAATCAATAACGGGGCGCTACGTCACAGGCGGGGTAACGTCACGACCAGGAAACTATAAAATGGGTGGGGATACACACAGTCTGTGTGTTGTCTGTATGGGAGTGGAGCACGCTCAGTCAGCTCTTGAGGGAGCTGGCTGTGTGCACTGCGAACGCATGCCACTGTGTACGCTTCGCTCCCGGAGGGCTCTGTTTGAGGGGGGAGCCCTCATAAGTGTTCCCCGCAGTGCTGGTCCCGCTTTTGCTGAGGCGGAGCAGAGGAGGCATTCGTGGGGTTCACAGATAGATTTGGTGGAGGGAGTTAAGATGGGCTCATCCCTTTCTCGCTCCTCACCCGCCAGGTCTTCTGCTCTCTCTCTGGGTTCGGAAGCCCGCACTGCGGTTTCTTCCCCCCAGGGGGAGGGTTCTTCCCTCCGCCTCTCATCCACAGAGGAAATGGATGTGGAGAGCATTGAGGGGGCCCCTCTTGCCCCCCGTTTTGAGGAGCTATTGGAGATTATTACTCATGCTGTGGCCAAGCTAGACATCAGTTGGCCCGCCGAGCAGCAGAATGCCCCAAAGAAGAGCCTATTAGATGAGCGTTTTCTCCGTGGGCAGTCTGCACCTCCACGTAGGAGCTTTCCTTTTTTTCCGGACCTGCACACTGAGGTGTCTAGGTCCTGGAACAAGCCATACTCCTCTCGTATATTTAGCCCAGCCACATTAGCGTACATAGAGGTGGCTGGGCTAAATATATGAGAGGAGTATGGCTTGAGTATGGCTATAAGTTGATGCCTCGAGTTGAACAGGCGCTTGCCAGCTACCTGTCCCCTGATGAGGCATTGTCTTTGAAGGCTCCGTCCCTGCCCTCTAAGCCTCTGCATACTACATCTGAGCTTTTGGGCAGGGGGTACATGGCTGCAGGTCAGGCTGGTGTTTCTTTGCACACTATGGGTGTGCTTCAAGCATACCAGGCCGACCTGCTTAAAGACCTGGACGAGAGTGCTACCCTCAGATCTGAGGATGTGGATGAGCTGAGGAGGACCACTGACCTCTCCTTGCGTGCCACCAAAGAGACCGCCCGCTCTATTGAGTGGTCTATGGCAGCCATGGTGGCCGCAGAGAGGCATTTGTGGTTGACCCTGTCCGATATTAAAGGGAAGGACAGGGTCTTCCTTCTGGACGCCCCATTAGTGCC
>JAZGTK010012070.1:0-15163 GCA_036877625.1 Ambastaia sidthimunki
TCATAGTGAAGTTATTATATTCTTGTACTGCACCAGTGGATGATGTTATAGAAACTATTATTGTCCAAAGCCCAAATTTAAAACAAAGTGCAGAGCTAACATATAAATCAGCATAAATTATACTCTGCGGATTTCAATCTTAACTGAACAGCATTTTTAAATCATTTTTCAATATTGTACATTTTCCAAAACTGTACCTAAGGAATATGGAAGACGTGTGTTGTTGATCACCACAGACAATAAGTTTAAACCTTTTTTATTGTGTAAAACTGCATAAACAGTTAATGAAACTGTTTTGAATATATAAATTCAATAAAAAATTATGTTTGTTAACAGAAAATAATCAGTAGATAATAATGCTAGAGAGAGAGACAGAGAGAGAGAGAGAGAGAGAGAGAGAGAGAGAGAGACGAATCTGCCAATACTAATTTAAACATTTAAACACACGTCAGAAAAAAATGTCGAAAGTGTTGATCTTAAATTCAGGTCTCACTTACTCCTTCATGAGGATTTCATCATTCAGTTCCGCGGTTTGGTGCTCCTCCTTTCGGTCCATGCTGTCTCTGCTGAGCCTGCCGTCAGCACTCCTCTTCAGGACCGGAACGCAGATCTCCACCGTCCGCTTGGTTCCGAGAGCCAGAGCCAGATCCAGTCCAGTGCGTCTGTGGGCTTCTCCGATCAGATCTTTCTCGCTGTCGATCAGTTTGCGTAAGAAGAGAAAGAGGAGCGTGTGGCTGCAGATGACTGACGGACTGAATATGGATGGAAACATTGAAGAGATTTTGGCTCCTTTGAGGCTGGCAGTGAAAGAACAGGTAACACGTCTATGCAAAACATCTGTCATGCAAATAATATGCTACAGTAGAGCAATGCATTGCATTAAACACATAATCGCCATTTAAAAAGTCATTTTTTTATCAGGTGCACCCCTTTAAATTATGCGTATTAGTGCAAATGTCTTTGTTTTAAACATCACACAATGTTTTATGGCAGAGGTGATATTTCAGGAAGAGGGTGGTGGTTTTATTTGGGGTTTATATAGTTGAATGATTCAGCTGGATGAAGGTTTTGACAGTGCCACGTTTGACACAGAGACTGAGGGTGGAGTAAAACACACACACTGTGTTTGGTCTAAAAACAACACTGAGCTGTTTTTCTGCGAAGATGATGACTAATGTATTAACATATTTCACAGTTAATGTTTCACATTAAAACATTTTGGAATGGGCTTGCGATGCCCAAAAAAACAGTCTAGCCTGGCATAGACCGCTGGTTACCTTTAGTCACACACTGATCTTGTTTTAAGAAGTAACAAGCATATAATTAAACCCCTACAGAATGTACTGGAGTCAGTTTTCAGTTGTATCTGGTGGTGGTTCTTAAAGAACTTAAAGAACCATAGTATTACCATGGTAACCATGGTGTCAAACATGCTAGTAACATTTGGTCATGGTTGTTTATTTGCTTTTGCCATAGGGTGACCTTGTGCGTCAGTTAAAGGCAGAAAACGCTCCTGATGTTGATGTCACAAAGGCTGTAGCAGAACTCAAAGCTCGCAAGAGAATCCTTGAGGCCAAGGTGAGGAATTTTATCCTGTAGAATTCCATGAAATTCCATAGAGATGTCATTAGACATCTCCATGTTCATGTCATCTCCATGAACCGTTTTTTGTATTGTGTGTTGTATTGTGATACTTTACACAGTCTTTCAACCATCCTTGTTGTGCAGGAACTTTCATTACAACCCAAAGATGACATCGTGGACAGAACCAAGATGGAAGACACTCTGAAAAGACGGTTCTTTTATGATCAAGCGTTTGCCATTTATGGAGGTGTGTTTTTCACTTGTAGACCTTCAGAAATTTTGTTCGTTTAAAAACTATCCTTTATAACAAAATTGTACCAATAATTAAACAATAAATATGATTGTGTATTTGTGTTAAAGGCGTCAGTGGTTTGTATGATTTTGGCCCTGTGGGTTGTGCTTTGAAGAACAACATCCTGCAGGTCTGGAGGCAACACTTCATCCAGGAGGAGCAGATTCTGGAGATAGACTGCACCATGCTCACACCAGAACCTGTTCTGAAGTGAGTGTCTGTTTTCAAATACATTAGCTCAGCAGATGGTCTGTTGCCATGGCGTTGTCTCTGGAAGAGCTCTCATTTACCATTGTTGTGTGTTCCAATGAAGAACATCAGGACATGTGGATAAGTTCGCCGATTACATGGTTAAAGATGTCAAAAATGGAGAGTGTTTCCGTGCCGACCACCTTCTTAAAGGTAAATTGTTGTTTCTTAATGCAAAAACAACTGGTGTAGTAGTTTGTGTGGATTGATATGAAAGATCCAGACTTGAGCTCAGCTGACTCAACCGTGGCTTCTGTAGATGTTCTGCAGGGAAAGAAAACATCTGTTAAGATTTCAAGGGCTTATCTGGGAAACTACTAGACTTAATTCTTAGCAGCCTACCAGACTGAAAGAAACCAGTGTGTTATTTAAACACCTCCAACATTTTGAATAACAACACACACTATTAAAGCTATAAAACATTGGATTTGATGTTGGTGCTGAAAATCGACACGCAAATGTTCCTGGGTGGAAATTTACAGCTGGCAAGGACTGAATGTGTGATGAGTTAGTAATTAGTGGTTAGATAACCGGCTGCCCAGGTTTAACCAGCTGGTTTATTCACAGTTTGCAACATAGAGCATTTGCTGAAAAATCCAGATCTTGTTTATGATGTTTGCCATGTTTTTTGTGTCTTAGCGCATCTACAGAAATTAATGAGTGATAAGAAATGTCCGGCTGAAAAGAAAAGCGAAATGGAGAGTGTCATCACTCAGGTATATCTTATGTATTGAATATATTTCTCTTTAGATTAATTAATATTCTCTTTAATCTAATTTATTCTGCTTTTTTCAGATGGATAACTACACTCAGCAGGAGTTGGCAGATTTGTTTGTGCAATACAATGTCAAGTCTCCCAGTACAGGAAATGACCTCACGCCCCCCATCTCATTCAACCTAATGTTCCAGACATCCATTGGGCCTGGGGGTAACATGCCAGGGTACGCTTGGTACCACCTGATTACAACCTGTTCTTCATTTTGGTTAAATTGTGAAATATGATGCATTACTTACTTGGTTTATATTATTTTTCCAGATATTTAAGGCCAGAAACTGCTCAGGGAATCTTCCTCAACTTCAAACGTCTTCTAGAGTTCAACCAGGGAAAGCTTCCATTTGCTGCAGCCCAGATCGGAAACTCCTTCCGGAATGAAATCTCTCCTCGCTCTGGGTTAATTCGTGTCAGGTGTGGGTCATGGCGTTCCTCAAAAACAACTCGATTTGAGAGGAACTAAATAAGAGAAAAGTTCCATTAGGATTCCAAATAAAGTATTGATGTAGATGTTTCTTTCCTTAGAGAGTTTACAATGGCTGAGATTGAGCACTTTGTGGACCCGAATGAGAAGGTTCACTCCAAGTTCTCCAACTTGGCTGATCTGGAGATCATGCTTTACTCCTCCAAAGCACAAACCAGTGGGCAGTCAGCAGAAATAATGAAGCTGGGAGATGCAGTGGAGCAGGTGAGAGAAGATCTCATTCATTCTGTTGATCATGAGAATCGTATTGTTACAGTTGTACTAAGAGTGTTGTGTTTTTGTAGGGAGTTATCAACAACTCGGTCTTGGGCTACTTCATTGGAAGGATCTATCTTTATCTGATCAAAGTGGGCGTGGCAAAGGACAAGCTTCGTTTCCGTCAGCACATGGATAATGAGATGGCCCACTATGCCTGTGACTGCTGGGATGCAGAGACCAAAACCTCTTATGTAAGTTCAGCTTTGCTCTGACGATCTTCCCCAACTCGACCAGATTTTTATTTCTGTTTGAACTGTATTTCAGGGATGGATTGAGATTGTAGGCTGTGCTGATCGCTCATGCTACGATCTTCAGTGCCATGCACGGGCCACCAAAGTTCCTCTGGTTGCTGAGAAACCCTTAAAAGAACCCATATCCTCAAAGTCATCTGAGCAATATTTTGGAAACTTTGTTTGCTTGTAGTACTTGTGTGTAAAGATTACAATAAGTTTCATTGTCCCTGTTGGAACCTTCTTTAACTTCTCCACACAAAGTTGTAAATGTTGTTCAGTTCGAGCCAAACAAAGGAGCCATTGGCAAAGCCTACAAGAAGGATGCCAAGCTTGCCATGGAATATCTCGCCATCTGTGATGAATGCTACATCACAGAGCAGGAGAAACTTCTAGAAGAGAATGGGTAAATATCAGCTTTATCTACACTCGCTTGAAACCTGCAAACGTTCACGTATCTAGCTATATCTATCTATATTATTGTCTAGCAGATACGTACATTACAATTAAAGGTCTCCTCAGGGAAAATGAATTAAAAACAATATTGATCTTTCCATTCATTGGTTTCCAGTGAGTTCACCATTGAAACTGAGGGCAAGACTTTCAAACTCACCAAGGACATGGTGAACGTCAAGAAGTTCCAGAAGACCCTGCATGGTAAATTGTCCTCCTGTCAACATACAGGCACATGTTTGAGAACTTTGACCTCAAAACTGAATCAATATCTCCTCCCACAGTTGAGGAGGTGGTTCCTAACGTGATTGAACCCTCCTTTGGCATCGGGAGAATCATGTACTCCATCTTCGAGCACACGTTCCGCATCAGAGAGGGTGACGAACAAAGAACGGTAAATTGTAATAGAGTAATTTTTACACTTTCGTGATTGTTTACGTTTTACAACCTGTGCCGTTTCATGTTCAGTTTTTCAGCTTCCCTGCCACTGTTGCACCATACAAATGCTCCGTCCTTCCACTCAGCCAAAATCAGGAATTCATGCCGTTTGTTCGAGAATTGTGTACGTACCAATTCATAGTTAATAGTATTTGAAAAATTAGGTCATTTGGGATTAATGGATTAACTTGCTCTGCAGCCGAAGCCCTGACCAGGAATGGCGTTTCGCACAAGGTGGACGATTCTTCAGGATCTATCGGAAGACGTTATGCCAGAACAGATGAGATCGGTGTGGCGTTTGGTATCACTATTGATTTTGACACCGTCAACAAGACGCCCCACACAGCCACCCTGAGAGATCGTGACTCTATGAGGCAGATCAGGGCCGAGGTCATTCAGATTTATACTGTATATAAAGCTACATATCAATAAGAGCTTAAATTCACTCAAAGGAACTATTTTGACTAATACGTTTGTTTGTTTTTAATTCCAGGTCCGTGAGTTGCCTGAAATCGTTCGCGACCTGGCCAACGGCACCATCACGTGGGCGGAGGTGGAAGGCAAGTACCCTGTCTTTGAGGGCCAGGAAACCAGCAAAAAAGAGACGGCGGAGGAGTAGTTATCTCCCAGTCTTATCTGCACCGGAAGCAGTCATGGACATTTTGCATTTGTATTCATAGGATATTCAACCAATCAGCTTGCACAAGGCATTTGTTGTGTTCMACACTATTGGAACCACTGTAATCAAATAAATCTCAAGGAATCTATATAAGGACTTAAAGGGATGACTGTACTAGTTAAGATATTTTACCATTCCTGTTTATAAACTGGTCAAATGAGACTATGAATAACACATAAGGTCAAATAAATCAAGCCAGCACTTTCTGGACCCATAAAACTGTGTTCAGTGAATTTTTAATTTTTTTTTTTTTAATTTTTAATGTTTAAGTATATAATGCCACCAGTATCTGTATTGGGTCAATGCGTTAAAACCTGCAGGTACTGTATTGAATTATGTTGGCCACAAGGTGGCGCAGCATCTGCCAGAAATTATCTTCCAGAACTGTAAGTACCTTTTTTTTTTCCCACAAAGTGTGATTTTCTAAAAGCAGAAATCAGTTACAGCACAAATGTGTTTCTTCAATTCATTCAATTTAAGAATTGCTTAAAAAAACTACTATTTAGGTCTGTGAATGTCAAATCTATGTGCTTAATTTATTAGAACTGGAACCATAAAATTGAATCTTTATTTCTCTATATCATAAGGGTGGCGTAAGTGCTTGACTGAAATGCTGCTTCAGTCCAACTCTACAAACTTAAATCCTCCAAAAACAGCACTGACAGAAACAGGTGTGCAGCTACAGGAATGTATGTGAGCTCCAGACTAAATGGCTGATGAAGATCTCACTGCTGAAAATAGTTAAATTAATAGCGTTCTATTATATGCAAACAGTGTCTTTGTTACACAAACTTAGTGTGTTAATATGTTGTAGATGCTGCATTGGTTCATGAGAAGCTTTAATGTGTGAATGAAACGATTGCAAACCAACAGCAGCCCATGTAAGAGTATTTAGAAACTGCTACACCAATGAAAATCTATAATTTACTAGGGCTTATCTTAACAGAGCAAACTAAATAGGAATTGTTTTCTTTATATAAAACTGTTTGCCCACAGCAATTGTCCCCACAAAGAGCTAGACATTTTGTTATTTTAATCTTTGGTTTTTAATATTTGTAATATTAGCAAGGATGGTACTACTCTAGCAGACATACGGTGAGAAACCCACATTTAAAAGCAGATCTTTTAGAGTGCAATACATCTGAACTGTTGATTAAACCATGACTACAAAAAAACATGGAAGCTTGTTTTATCACTATTGCTCTACAGGATATGATGTCAGAGAGCATATCATCTTTGCTCTCTCAGGTCATGTGATTTTTGCTAAGATCTGGTCCATGTTGGTCTCAAGAGATGCATGATATGTGTGTTGCTGTAGTCCGCCCTACCTTTTTAATGAGATGCCCATTGTCACGTTATCTCCTGTCCCACAGTACAGATCCCTGGTTTACATGGCGTATGGTTTGCTGGCAGTTTTCACCAAAAATTCAACAAGTAATTCCTGTCTGTGATCCAGCACTGAAAACAAAGTTTGAAGATCACAAAGTTAGTTACATGAATTGTGATGTACATTAAAGTAATTCTAAATCTGTGACTGTGTGTTTGCTCTTCACTTGTAGCAACTTAACATAGTTAAAAACAACATAATGTAACTAAGCAGCAAAACTGTCAAATAATAAAAAAAAACATTTAATAAATGCTGATGAAGTTTCTGGTATATTCTGCCTCCATGACCAGAGCTCCTAAATAAGACTCCAACAAAAGCATAAATATAATTGGGAACGTTCAAGACCTTTGATGTCATTAAGCCTTTCTCACTCTGGAATATTTATATGGATTGACAAAGCTCTCATAGGCTTTTTCTGGACTACCACACAGCCAAGCTCTGACCCTGATATCAACCTGTGATTCCATAATAGAACATAATAGTAATCAAATGTCATATCAATGAAAAATCTAGAAAGATAATAAGCCAAAGCAGTGATTCATAGATCCTAAAAGACGGTATGCAGTAATCTGTGATCTCATCTCTAGGGCTGGTGTTCCTGACTGCTTTCTCCCATGGGGCGGGACGTCAGCTGTTGCACAGGGCAGGGGGTTGTATTTCACATGTACAAGTATGGATTCCACATCTTTGTGAAGGTGTAGTATCTATAAATAGCCCCCAGTTGGAGTTGGGTTGAAGTATTGGGACAGCTGATGAAGTCTGCCAGGCAGCAAAGCGGAACTGATTCAACCCTGTCTCTTCCTTCTCAGCTGAAAAGTAACAGAACTGGAACAGAACTGGAGCAGCTTGCTGGACTTCCCGTTGCCTTCAGAGTGACCGTCAGGAACACTACACTGCAAAAATGGCTCTACCCATTGATCCCATGGAGGAGCCTCGCATGTACCAGCAAACTCTGTTGCAGGACGGCCTCTACGATCTCCTGGAGACTGATATGATGGTGGACTGTGTGTTGAAGATTAAGGACAAGGAGTTTCCCTGTCACAGGTTGGTTTTGGCTGCCTGTAGCTCCTACTTCCGGGCTTTCTTCAAATCAGGTGTGGAGGACAGCAAAAAAAGGGAAATTGTATTGGAGGACGTCGAGCCTGGAGTTATGGGCATGATCTTAAAGTACCTTTACACTTCGAACATCAACGTGACGGAGCAAAATGTGCAGGACATCTTCGCTCTGGCCAACATGTTGCAGATCCCTTCGATTTTCACAGTGTGTGTCTCATTCCTGCAAAAGCGTCTGAGTTTGAGTAACTGTTTGGCCATCTTTAGACTAGGTCTCATGCTGGACTGTCCTCGTTTGGCTATAGCCGCGCGAAACTTTGCTTGCGAGCGTTTTCAATTTATCGTTCGTGATAATGAATTTCTGCAGCTGAATCCAAGCGAGTTGGCGGCCATCATAGCAGCAGACTCCTTGAATGTCGAGATGGAGCAAGATGTATTTGAGTCTTTGATGAAGTGGGTGGAACATGACCAAGAGACACGGAGAGAGGACCTGCCAGGACTGCTGGATTGCGTGAGATTACGTCTGGTTCCTCATGACTATTTTGCCAAAAACGTGGCGCAACACGAGTGGCTGCGTTCGAACCCAGAGATCACTAAGAAACTGCAACTGGTTAAGGACGCCCATGCTGGAAAACTTCCAGAAGTTAATAAGACCAAACCCAAAAAGAGTGAAGACAAGAAGGATGGTGAAGAAGGACAGAATGAAGGAGAAGAAGAAGAGGAACAGGAGGAACTTCTTCCTGGTATCCTCAATGACAATCTGCGGTTTGGGATGTTTCTAAGAGAGCTGATGTTTTTGATAAGTGACACTGCATCAGTGGCCTATGACCCAACAGGAAATGATTGCTATGTGGCGTCACTCTCCACCCAAATCCCTAAAAATCACTGCAGCTTGGTCACCAAAGAAAACCAGATCTTTGTAGCAGGTGGACTGTTTTTTGATGAGCATAACAAAGATGAACAGGTCTATTCATACTTTATGCAGGTACAGCTTCTTTGCTTATTAACTTTAATTCATTTTAGAGGAACTATCTAAATGGAGAATTGTATTCTATGAAGGGGAACAAACTCATTAATTCTTTAATTAATCAGTAGATCTTAATATCCTGTTAAATCTTAATTTTTAATGCATTAATGGCAATATAAACAGTTTTGTAATGTCTTCTATTCTCCTTTTTTAGAATTTGCATGTTTTTAAATGATCACAATGCTGATTGATGTTTTTTACATTTGATACCTTGGTAACAGTTTGATCCGGCAAGCTCAGACTGGATGGGTATGCCGCCCATCCCCTCCTCCCGCTTCCTGTTTGGGATGGGCGAGGCGGAGAACTCCATCTTTGTGATTGGAGGGAGAGAAATGAAGGAAGGAGAGCAAGTATTGAATACAGTCATGGTTTATGACAGACAGTAAGTATGTTTCAATGACACCACATGGCCACAGTACAATACAATTAATTAGATTTTTCACAGAGGCTTGAATTTACTGTTTGTTGAAGGGGTCTTAAATGGGCGGAGTCAGAGCCTCTTCCCTACCCAGTGTACGGTCACGGAACAGTTTCTCATGATGAAATAATCTACGTGATTGGAGGAAAAGGGGAGGACAAGTAAGTGCCTTAAAGCTGCAGTCCGTAATTAATTATGATTATTAATTAACATAAGTTAGTTAATGAGCATGTACATGACAGATCATTGTTCAACACAATCACCTTAACTTACTCTAATTTATAATGTTAAGTTTATAATAATAAATAATTATAATAATTATAATAATAATATATTATAATAATAATTTATATTATAATAATATTAATATAAAAATGTAAAAATATAAAAATGTAACCTGTAGATGGTATTGTAACCTGTAAATTTAAACTTGTCACTACAATTTTATGTTTGAAACAGAGATGACGTGAAGAGGCAAAAGTTAGGGATAGCAGCTTTAAAATATGTTTTTACTGTATCCCACTAAATCCACATTTAATATATGTTACCCAGGCCTGTACAATGAACAGTTTTGCTTTTTAGGGAGTGCTTACAGCGAGTGTGTGCGTACGACACTCAGAAACAACAGTGGAAGGATCTCGCCCCTCTGAATACTGCACGATCACTCTTTGGCGTCACCGTCCAAAACAACAAAATCTACGTGGTAGCGGGAGTCACAGATACAGGCCTCACAGGAAGCACGGAGGTGTATGACATCAAAACCAACAAGTATGGACTGACGCATCACCCTACAGTATATTTTTGATGTCTTTGTGAAAGTTGCGTCACGATTGTGTCAACATGATTTGTTCTGTATTTGTGTTACAGGTGGTCCGAGTTTGTGGAGTTTCCCCAAGAACGCAGTTCAGTTAGTCTGATCACTGTGGGTGGTGTTCTGTATGCTGTGGGTGGCTTTGCCATGTTCCCTCAGGAGGACAGTGATGAACTTCTACCCCGGGAGATGAATGACATCTGGAGGTGAGGAGAGAAAACACCACCAATCAGATTTCAAGTAAAATAATACGAGACACTCTAAACTACAGTCAGTATTCCTGTAGCTCCTTAGCAGTGCAAAGGTTGTGGGTTCGATTCCCAAGGAACACACATATTGAAAAAAACTCACAGTAGTTTAAACACACTGTAAATTGCTTTGGATTAAAGCCAAATGCATAAATGTCAACAAACTTTTTTCATGCTGTTCCACTTTAAGCAAAATAAGAATGAAAAACTATTTAAAATATGTTAGAATTTAAAACAATTCTGCCATTACCCACAATCCATCTGTGATCCAAATATCCAAATATGGTCACGTGAACTTAAGGTTCCTGTTTGTTCTCAGGTATGATGAAGGGGAGAGGAAGTGGAACGGCATACTGAGGGAAATTCGTTACGCATCTGGTGCCACAGTTTTGGGAGTCAAACTTAACACTCTTCGTCTCACAAAGCTCTGAACCAGCGTCATCTGATTCTGCCTACCAGAACAGCCACTGAAAGATTGCACCTGAGGCAAAATACAAACCATTTGAAACTCTTGAAGCTGATCTCAGATCAGTTTAAACAGATCAGTTATATTGACCAGCTACAATGTAAGGGGCAGAACGACTGTTTTTAATCTCATTCCAGAGAAATGATGATATTCAACATACAAGCACCTTTGAGATGATTATTTGGAGCAGATCTGAAAACAATGTTGTGGACAGAAGTTTGTTTAATGTTGTTAATTGTGTTTGAATTGAATTGTTTTCTATTTATTGCTAAGACGTCATTTCTGTCTTGAAGTAAAAATAAACACAAAAATGCTTGAGTTGAGTTCGCTACTGAAATTATCATTTTATTTTGTTTTGTTACAGACAATAAATACAACCTGGTACAGTAATAATGACATAAAATACAGTCTAATGTTATTAGCACCGCTAGACTCTAGTCTATGTATTGTTTAAGTTAGTATTCGGTTGACACAACCAGCCTAATAACTGTCTTTGTACACAAAGGTTAACTAAGATATCAGGTTTATATATTATATTGTGTAGAATTAAAAACGTACGAACAGTCACACTCATGATTGGCTGATTACATTGAAAGGATTTGTTAAAGGGACAGTGCACAAAAAAAAAATGTTTGTCATCATTTATTACCTCCATGTTTTTACTATATTTCATTCTTCTGTGGAACACAAAAGAAGTTATTTAATGCCCCAAATGTTCTTGGTTGGCAGTATAGGTTACATTTTGAAGATTTGGGCAGCTTTGATATCCTCTAGTCCCCATCCACTACTATTGTTCCATAAAAGAAATAAACAAACAAAAAAAGAGTGATTAAATGATGAAAGAATTTTCATTTTTATTTAAAAATATCTGGTAAGTGCTAGTTTAGGGCAAAGTGATTATATAATTATTTTGGTTTTAAAATTTAAAAACTGTATGGCAGTAGCTTCTACAAAAATCAGTAACTGACAGGATAAAATGAACTACAAAAACACCTGTGTACACCATCATATCCACATAACTTGTTATTATAAAAGAATAATACACACCAGATTAAACTAAACCTTTCTTGCAAACAAATTCCCACTTTTGATATATTTTCCTATATAAATCAAACAAAACATAATTAAAAAAAAAAGACAAACAAACAAATTACGAAAGCTACAAGCACCCCAAATATCTCAAGCAGCAAACCAGGAATAATAAACCTTTCAGATAAAAATAATATTAAAGACTGTGATCATTTATTTAGCCTCACAACTAAAAGATTCAGTGGTTCAAAAGATTTAACTGTCATTTATATACGACAATATCTCCAGACGCAGAGGCTCATTTACCACCATCAGTCAAAATATCATAAGACTTCACATTAAATGTATATTTAATATTTAATCAAACTGCTTTAAATCCCTTAACAGTATTTTTCTGTTCTTATCTTTAACCAAAACCTTCTGGTATCAAAAACCTTATATCACATTAACATTAACATCATCATAAAGTGCACACAATAAAAAAAAGGGAAATTCTGTGGCGTTTCATCTTTTGATAGGACAAAAAAAAGCAAAATAAAAAAAAATATTTATAAAAAAAACTTTCTGAGAAGTGTTTTCCATACTTCATATTTTAATAATCTCATAACATATTCGAAAGCCAAAAAAGGGTCCTTTTAGTATTAAAATACAGACAAGATATGACACAATTAAGTGTGTTAAACGGGCATTCAAGTCTGATACAAACAACTCAGTACATTGTATTAAAAGAGGAGGGTCTTATACCAACAGGTATATTATGACACAAAACATTGAAAACCAACATCAGGCCTCAATCCGTGGCAAAAATGAAATATTTTCATTTTTCATTTGCAACATTATTGCAAGATATTAAGAAAAACTTGTTTTGCATTAAAACACAACTGACTCGTCTCTGCCAGTGCAAAGGTCACCACAGCTTCATTTCCTCATTCAAGCTACTGTAATGTCAATCAACACATTCATCGCCATGGCAACTATATTCCATTGACTCTTAAGGCATGTCTGTTCTAAAGCCCCGCAGTTACATCAACTGGCTCCGCCCACCAAACTGACTTACATCATTAGTCCAAATTGTCACCTACCACAAACCCATTACAACCCTTACTAGCCGCTCACTGGGGCTCAGAAATCTAACAGATTACCCCATTAATAAATACGTACCATTTAAAACCACCTGGAAAAGTTTTCTCAACTCAGAAACATGGCTGTTGTGAAGTTAGTAAGGTTTATAATGTAATGCAAAAGAGCTCATTACTCACATAAAAGCTTATTTCCATCATTTATTGTTTTTCATTAGCGCTGACCTCTGCATCACATTATATTCATTTGACTGTAGAATGTAAACAAATAAACTAATAACATTTAAACAGAAAATGACAAGAGTTACATACATTTATTTACAGATTATATGTATTTAAATATAGTTATATATTAGGTAAGCTACTATAGTTGTTTAGTGTGATTTCTTTAACTATGTTTGTTTTGTGTATATACTGTAGTCATCTCGGACAGTGAGTTGGGAAATTATATATATTTTCTATAAACTATTCTTGAATCGTTCATCTAGACCATTTGACAGCGTACAAGAGACCAAAGTGCACGGCAGGCCAAAAATCGATCATTTTACTAGTAGCTACGCAATTAAATTTGATGAATAAAAACATGACACATTACATTGGTAATAACTGAAAGTCACCTTCTGTAAGATTTAAACTCCCGGTCTGATGTGATTCTGAATCACAATTTTAGGTGTTTATACATGACAACAAGAAAATCAACTGATAAACCTGTTTGGTAATAAATGTTGTACCATAAAGCATCTTAGACAATCAAAACACATTTTTGACCTACATACACCCTGTCGCTGACCCAGGGTTGACATCGCCTCCGTGCAAACAAACATTTCATTTCACCATAAGTGCTTTAGGCATATTTCCATTCCATTTCATATTTCCATTACATCTGTGGCCAAAACAGAGTAAAGTGCTCTATAACTTTTAAAAGTTTTAAGTTAGGAAACATCTTTCTTTGGAACGTTTTTTAACCGATAAATGTTCCTTTAAGCTTCTAACTTCTATATTAACACGGGCCTGTGCTACACGTAACCTTTGACACAAACCAACTCTTCAACCTGTGCCCTGCACAGGGTCAACATAAACTTCTGTGAATATACAGAAGACCTTCTGAGGGCAAAACCTTTAAAGACACCACAATATAAATACATTTAAGGTTAAAAATAAGGTGCTGGGGTGATTATACATGTACCCTATTAAGTCATAACATATTAGCTAACAGGATTTGGTTATGACATGACTGCTAAGTTTTTATTGGCTGAAAAGCTGTTTTGAATTTACAATTTTCACGCCCACAGCGCCCTCTGCTGTTAGAGTTCTGTATGTATCTGTGTTTATTATGGCACACATACTGTTGTCAGCTAATGGTTTGACAAAGCACAAAAGTCTATAGCCAGAGCACGTATAATGATAAATGTGAATCCTGTAGCTTACACAAAATATGCACATCAACAAAAATGAGAACACTTTTTCTTTCTGTTATACGAGAAGCTTATTTTAACAGTATATAAAATATCTCTATGATATTTTGCACAGTTTAAAAGGAATATTCAGTGTGGCACACTGTTCAAACTCCTGCCATAAGTCTTAGACATGGCATGTTTGGAAACCGCTGTGAGAATGAAGTCAGTTGAGCAGTTGAGCTTTGGGCTTCACACAACAGACAATCAAAGCAACTCAAACCCAATATTAGTTGTTACTGGAATTAACCCTTTCAGTGGAAAACAGGAGCGTGGGAAGACTTACAACAGGCTGTCCGGAAGGAAGTGAGAGAGATTTGACCTGGTGGAGACTAGATGCCTCACTGAGAGGGGTCAAAGGCTGGCTGGGTATCTGATTGGCTGATGTGTCCAAATCCGTGGATGTGGGGTCCAAGCCGACAGGGATGGTGTCGGGTATCATGGGGTTGTTGACCTGGAAACACTTCTCCTTGTGGGCTTTCAGCATGTTGGAGAAGCGGAAACGCTGACCGCAGGTGTCACAGGGGTACGGCTTCTCGCCCGTGTGCGTGCGACGGTGTCGTTTCATGTTGGGCCGGCTCGTGAAGCTCTTCCCACAGACCTCACAGATATAAGGTTTCTCCCCTACAGGAAAAAGACGTGAAGAAATGTGAAGAAAAGGAAGTTTAGGAAGAAAAAATACTGTAAGTACGTAGCACCGGCTGTGTACATAGGAGAGTGGAACGGACCAATCCCCTCAACACCATAACACT
>JAZGTK010012071.1:0-15162 GCA_036877625.1 Ambastaia sidthimunki
ATGACGATGATTGGTAAATGAAAAGCTAAATGATTTAATGATAAAACTGTCAAAATGGATGATGCCATGATGTTTATGGTTGTGAATATGAGAAATTAACATGAGAAATTAACATGGAAATTGTTAAAATAATTTAACAATTTATTGTTAAATTAACAATAAATTGCTAAGTGAAGTATAAATTGCGCGGTTGGTCATAAGTCAGACTGACAGAGACTTGGTAAAGATTAACATCCCCACCAGTTTCCTGCCAAGTTAATTGCTCTCTTCACTGACTCCAAGAGTTAATGAAGATTTGTGATTTTACTGTGGCAGTTTGTTGATAAACCATGTAACCTACAGAAATAATTGTGGTCTGAAAGAAAACACTTGAGACATTGTTCAAGTGTCAGAAATAATACAAGCAAAAAAAAAGTTGTATGTTGAAGTACAGGGGAATTAAAATGTTTTATGCAAATATATTTGTTTCATAAAAAAAAATAAACATTTATGTCTGATAGACTTTGAGACCACTTTTTTTCCAGGTTGGTTTCAAAGTTATTCGTTTTTGAAAATGTTTTACAAAAAAAAAAAATGTATAAATAAGCTTTTTTCTCTGGCATGGTACATTTCCAAAAATGGCCACTGGGACGTGTCGTTTTGTAAACAAATGACCAGAGGTAGGGAAAGCTTTATAAGTTAGAACAAATAAACTCAATAACAAATAAACTTTCTACAAAGTAGATACCAAGTGTTTTTCATACAAAAATATTTACAACCGTTGCACAGAAATCGTTACTGATGGCTGGCAAGCTGTCTTTATAGCTGGGAATCTGTGTAAATAGCTACAGTAATGGGCAATAGACACATCATTCAAACAGCAATTTGCCCCAAAGAATATGCTTTTGGCCCCATATTTTACATAATTACCTACATATTGTAGCCAGATTGATAATGTTTAGCTAATAGTGTATGTGAATGATCATTACTGCAGGCTACATTATAGCTAAGCTAACATGCACAAATTCACTGCAAAATAACAACATAAAGTTGTAAAGTTTAAACTAACTACCTGCTTGTGAAATAAGAATTTTGTCTGCGTGGTCTTATTTTACTCTAGCAGATGAGATTTTACGCAGATTTATCACAATCAAAATATCTCAATATATCACACCTATGTGCAATATTCCTGTTAACCTCCAGTTATGCCATGTTTAAATGGCACTGTGTTTACTGTTATCTGTCTGTTCCTGCCTGCACTGTACTGGCCTGCACTCTGTCATTGGGCACATGCGCTGCACAGTACTGCTCTTTATTGTGCAGTTCAGTGTGGTTATTAGAACTGTTGCACTGTTGTCGTGTTACCTGTAATCACGTTTGAATTAGTCTATGTTTTGTTCAGTTATGTGTAAATGTGCACTGTTGGTTTGCTCTAAACCGGAAACAAATTCCTTGTATGCTTAGGCATACTTAGCCAATAAAGCTGATTCTGATCTTTGACTTATGTTTTTGTAATAAAATAATGCAATTGTTATTCTTATTTTTTGAATACTTTGCATGGACAATTCAGCAACGCGAATCCAACTGAACTATAAACAAACTCACTGTTTTATAATAGATTTACTGTTGACAGAGCATGTATTTCATGCAATAGTGCCCAGATATCAATGCTAAACCCTTTACCTCTGTAATGGTATATAGTATGTGAAGTTTAATATCATGCTTGGACAACAGAATACATAGTAAATGTATAGGTTTGTAAGCAAAAGCACGTCAGGCCTGCCTGCGTGGATTGGTCGGCTTAATGAGTTTTAAATGTATGAGATTTCAGTAAAAATATTAATAACACCCCCTACTGTTACGGAGTTGATAAATGGGCACCTTTTTAGTGTATGACTCTGTTTGAATTGGAGCAGTCAGTAATGCAGAGTTGCCTTTGTGTGTGAAGATTAGGGCTTGATTGTTTAGCATGTCGTCATAGGTGACATTTGCTTAAATTTGATAAAACAACAACAATTATTCATTTAAAGATACAAGGTAACCACTCTTTACCACAGTGG
Source organism: Ambastaia sidthimunki (assembly GCA_036877625.1). Lineage (NCBI taxonomy): Eukaryota > Metazoa > Chordata > Actinopteri > Cypriniformes > Botiidae > Ambastaia > Ambastaia sidthimunki. The sequence goes on from JAZGTK010012071.1 coordinate 2,040, forward strand.
CATTGCCTAAAACTAAGCATAACATACATAAAAAATATAAAAAGTTTTTTAAAAAAGGTTCCTAAAGGGTTCCCTGTTGGTCCGTAGAAACCTTTAACATCCACATAACCTTTCTGCTGCACAAAATGGGCTTTGTAATAGAAAAGTTTTACTGTGAAAAAAGTAAGAAAGGGTACTTTTTAAAATCTTAGGGTAAAAGGCTCTTTGGGGGATCAAAAATGGTTATTTTGTGGCACTGGTGTAGGGAACCCTTCTTGGCATATTTATTTTTTAAGTGTAAAATCTTTAAACTTCCAAAATAACTGAGCTATAAACACTTAAGGTGTGTCACAATGTTTAGTAAACAACAGTTCATAATGAATATGTGAAAAGAAGACCTGTTTTTTGTTTTGTCTTTCTCACCCACTCATAGGGAGTCTGGAATTTTCTTCCTTTGTAGACAGTTTGCCTTACTGTTGATTGATGAACAACTAGGTAGCAATGCTTTTGTAACCTTTTTCAGTGTCATGCACCATTAAAATATGTTTTCAATTTAAAGTGTCTGTGAAAGTTGGGATCAAAACACAATTTACACTTACCAATCTTTCTCAAAAGAGCAAACTTGTCAGTCAAATTGCCAAATCTCATTTTATAAGTAATCAATCCATGTAATTCCTAAAGGTTCACAAACTTTCACATCATCATGTCATGCTATGAAGGAATACCTTTGAATTAATTAAATTATAAAATGCAGATATTTTAAAACTCTTACATGCACATACAATGTTTCCTTCACTGGTGTCTGTATGGCTTTACTGCAGTAAAAAAGCTCGCTGAAAGGTACACTTCAAGTGAGATTGTAAGTTTGCTCTTTAATAAAAGTGGTATTTGAGTTGTTTTTAACTACAGACCTATAAATTTGTCTAAAGGAAGCAATGAACATTAAAAGCTAGCTGTGAATTGCCCCACACTTACATTCTTCATGTTTCAGTCATGTCTTTTCCCCAGCTCATTGAAACGCTCTTTTCATGCCGACCATAGTTTGTGTGTTGTGAAGTGTTTCGAATTATGTGCGTTTATAAGTGATAAAACATTATATAAAATCATATAATGATTTTGCTATGGTCTTATGGAAATTCTCTAGTTCAATCAGTGATCATGCCGAAAAGAACTCATAGAAGCTAAAACAAACATTTTTTTCTTTTTTCGCAGAGTGCATTGAAAAACACCAGCAAGCGCATACACATGTAGTTAGTGTTCTTCATTACACTGTAAAACTGGGATGTGTTCCATCTTAAATACTGAGGAATGGAATTAGATACATTTCTAGGTAGCCTCTATTAGAAAAAAGGTAAAGCAAAAGTAGTGATGGCAAAGCTGTGGACAGATGTGTTTAATTACATTAATTGATTAGAGCTGCCTTATAGCCATTGAGCTGCAGGGAAAATCTGAGGATATTTAATTCTGTATTTCTTTCAGCACTGAAAAATGACAAAGTCAAACTGCTTGAAGTCTGTTGGCAGGAGTGCTGGTATGGTTTTAGTGGCCAGTGGCCATCACTGAAAGAGAGCTTAGTGAGAAACCCGCCAATCAAAATTTTTCATGCGTTCCGAATCTACTGCAGACTCTAGTGTGAGACATTTCTGGAAATCTCTGGGACACCTGCATAAAGGCCTTGGAGGCCGCCATACCTTGGGTAGAGTGAGCCCTGGTCCCCTTAGGTGGGGAAATACCAGCAGACTTAAATGAGATGCGAATAGCATCAGTAATCCAGCGACTTAGGGTCTGCTCGGTAGCAGGGAGACCACGCTTATGAGGACCAAAGCAGACAAAGAGCTGGTCAGTTTTCCTCCACAGGTAGCTCTGTGGACATATGTGTCCAATGGTCGCACATGCACAGTTAAGCTTCTGCTGGTCGTTCTTCCGGAAGAAAGGAGAACAGAAGGCCTGCAATATGGCCAGCTGCAGTGTGGTAAAGGGAACCTTAGAGACATAACCCGGTCTCGGGTAGAGAAAAGCGAACTTTTAAAGAGGGCGCGAATGCAGACCTCCTTGGTGGTTGATATAAGGGACCATCACTTGGTGTCAGTGCGAACTAATACATGCTGGCCTCTTAGGTCCCGGAGAAAATGCCTGAGAGCATGGAACACCGCCAACATCTCTAGGCAATTTATGTGCCAGGAAAGGTGGCGCCCTCTCCACAGACCACGGGTCGGACCGCCCCCCATGCATCTGTCGCAAGTGAGACACGGCGGCTGCCATGAGACCTAGCAGTTGTTGAAACTGCTTCACAGTGAGTGACTGGCCTTCGTGACTGCACTGAGGATCGAATCTCCTCGAGCAGGAGACAGATGTGCCCGCATCGTGGTCGAATCCCAAACTACACCCAGATAAGTAGTTCTCTGCACTGGAGAAGCACACTTTTCTCTGTGTTCAGTCTGAATGCGCTGCATACACAACTTTTGTGAAAGTACGGGGTGAGAGTGCTAGTTCAAAAGGAAGGACCTGATATCTGTAAGCTTTGAAAATATGCATCTTTCAGATCTATTGTGACAAACCAGTCCTCAGACCTGATTTGGGACACAATCTATTTCTGAATCAGCATCTTTAACTTCAGTCTCATGACTGAGCGGTTCAGGAGATGCAGATCTAAAATAGGATGCAACCCTCCATTTTTCTTGGGAACAATGAAGTAATGGCTGTAGAGCCCTAACTCTTTCTGCTGAGGAGAGACCACCTCAATGACCGAAAGTAGGCGGACGGTGATAGAATTGAATTCTGTAGCCTAGTTCTACTGTGACCCATCGAGACATGTGTGGTAGCCTTTCCCAGGCTGCCAGATGGTCCTTTATGGGAATCAGTCTCTCGAGACTGGTCTCTGGCATTTTTGGAGTGAATAGACCGGTGCCCTGTAAAGGAAACCCTGCAGTGAACCTCCGGTTCAAACTCTCCACGGACCTCCATAGAGGTAGTGCTTCCCTCATGCTTGCTGAACTTGGCAAACACTGGGGGGCGCTGTTGTCTGATGCGGCTGCGCCCTGAAGCACCTGAAATGGCAGGGTCAACAGCCTGGCCTCCAGAGGGCACGGAGGAGGTGCAGGCATCGTGTGATGAGATGTAAACCGCTGCTCCCCAGACAGGGCTGCCCCTTGAGGTCCTGACTTGTAATTGTCAGGACCACTTGGTCAAAGCCCTCTTTGAAAAAAAGACGGTCCTCAGATCCTGTCTTGGTTTTCCGGACTTCGACCCAGGGCGCTGCGTCATCCGCACCCTTGGGGAATGGGACGCAACGCTCTATTTTTTTAAGTCCCTGTAGGAGGAGTTGGTACATGGCTGAGAGTGAGGGGGGTGAGGGAGGAACTGCTGCCATAGACCTGCCAACCGCACGGACAGTCTTGGCAAATAGTGATGCTAACACATCCTCAAACGTGAGACCTTCGCCCTCATCAGTCTTTTTCAGCAGGTTGGCTTGGTATGCCTGTAACACCGCCATGGTGTGCAGGAAGGCACCAGCCTGCCCTGCTAACTGTGTCCCCCCTGTGCTTTGTGCAGCGGCTTGGAGAGCAGAGCCGGAGCCTTAAGGACGATGCCATGTCAGGAGACAGATAGCAGTTAGCGTCTGATCAACCCGGGGCATCGCCTTTTTACCCGTATTTATCAGATACGGGCCGGGTATGGTTTAGCAAAATCATTTAGAAAAACTGTAGGCTCCAGTGTGGAGGTTTAATTTAGCCACAGACAAAGTAACAACCTCCAGAACTCCTCCCGTTGCAAGGACTGAGAGGACTCATCACCGCCAGATACATCAGCAAGTGCCACGGGCGCAGCCGCCGCTCTGCCTTGGCATAGTGGGGCCAGCATCGTGAAGAGCGCTAGCGAAGGCTCTCTCCTTAAAGAGAGCCTTCTGGGAGTGAAGCGATCGCATTGAAACCCACTCACAAGCGGGCAGTCAGCTTCCTCAAGAGGTGACTGGGCGCGCTTTGCTTCCAAACACACAATGCATAAACCGCGTGTATCCCACCCGTAGATAGTCTTTCGATCGCGGGTGAGGAAAAACACACAGTCTACAAAGTTGAGTGTTATGCTCTACCCTCTTTTTCTTTAGGCATTATTTAAATATCCTACTTTCTAAAGACAGACAAACAATAAATAGAAAGACAATTTTCACACAGAGTGCTTCGCTAAATGACAGAAGCTACCGGTTTGCTCAGCGCATGTGCTTTTAAGCTTCCTGGTCGTGACGTCACCCTGTCTGTGACGTATCGCCCCCCCCCCCTCAATTGGACAGATTTTACACGTGATTCAGAGTTCATAAAAGCTGGAGGCGTTCCCAAAGCATTTTGACGCAGCTCGAGTTCCTGAAAGTGAACCAACTTTCCACAAATATCTTAATTTTAAATTAAATTTAGTAAACGTATGTGTAAGAGTAAACATGCTAACATGTTAGTACATAAAGCTTCTGTGTGTAGTTTCTACACCACTGGCATAAGAAAAAGGAGTTTTACAAATGTTTTACATTTTCTGAAGAAGAAAAAAAAAGACTAATGTAGGTGCTAGGATTCCCTTTTGAGGGAACTCAACACTGTGTCTGGTTTGACACTATGGTGGGAACGCCTCTGGTGTGACTGTGACTGTGACTGGTCTAAATCATCATGCCAATTGGCTCACGGCAGTGCTTGATGCACATCAGGTGCATTTGCGAGTATATCAGGGCACTCATTGAGCATGTCATCAACTTTTTTGTCTGTTGCTCTCGTGTCAAAGAACCAATCGACCCAGCTGCAAATAATTTCAAAAAGTGTGTGACTTAGTGGTTTCTGACACCTGAGGACATTTGTGAATTCTGTGTTGTTTGCCAGAGTGAAGAACAGGCTGAGTGTGCACATTGCAAAGGCTTCTCACTGAAGAAGCTTCACTCTAGTCTAGCTGTCTGTCTGGGTGAGCCTGGATGGACACCTCGCGGATCGGGTCTTGCTGTTGCTGAGGCTCGGCGGAGGCTCGCCTTGTGGGGTATGCAGGAGCCATTCTCACTTCCCTGCTCAAGGGGTGCATGATCTGCTCTAAGTCAGAGGAAGCTCTTATTGACATTCTCTGATGTGTTGGATATTATCTTGCTGCCAGAGAGCAAAGATACACAGGATACACAGCGATGTACACGAATGTGGAGGGATAGCAATAGCATGGGTATGTCAACCAGATTATTTTAGGTCTCATCTGAACGGCAGAGCATATGTGACAGTGGGTCAGGTTGGTGCTGCACAGAATACAATCATATTACAGGTGTACCAAGCCAACCTGCTTAAGGACTTGGATCAGGGGTAGGTGCTTTCCCCTGATGAAGCAGCTTGGCAGGCTGCAGGTGGAGCATGATGCTCTGAAAGGAGGCAAGATGCCAAGGGCTGGCAGGTTGAGGCTCGCAAAAAAGTGAGGAAGTAGCCATGTCTTATTTCCTTACTCCATAGTGTTGCATAAACACAGGTCCTAAATATTGGATAAATTATAATAATGGTGGCCTATTTTCCACCTACTTTCACGGTTCAGGACTTATAAGCTCATTGTAACAATCACATGAGCATTAATGGTTCACACGAGCTATCAGGGTTCTGTTGGTGGGCGGGCCTCTTATAAGCTATATATAGAATGGTTGTGCTGAAAAGTCGTAGCTTGTCATTAGCGAGCTCACCTTGACTGGTAGTTCTTTGGGTTGAGCCTCAGTTACACTCAGAGTGACAACTGTGTTGTTCCCTGTTAGAGCTTTCTCATGGCAGGTCTGTGACATGAGCCGGTTCTATGTTGTCACTCAATTGGGAGAACCGGGTTTGAGCATCACCTTTAGTACATGTCATCCCAGGTCCATGCAGACCAGCGAAAGACCATGATTTTGGTTCTAACTCTCTTTGAGGATTGGTTTATCTGTTTAAAACCATCCTTGTTGTATTATTGGAGTTTCCCAGATCCTTATGATATCACAGGACGAACCATCTCTCCAAATTCTTTAATTCTCTCATTTGAGTTTAATTCTCTTATTTCAGTTTTAGCCCTCCTCGTTGTATACTCAGAGTTTAAGTTTCAATCCGGGACTGCAGCTTAGAGTGGTGGGAGCCAGCATTGTATGTCTCCCCTTGGCAACCTGAAGTTCTCCTGGCCAGAAGAGTGCCTGGAGGGCAAAATCTCCCATAATGTTGTGGTCAGCCAGTTGAACATAGGAGATGCTGATTTGGATCCTGTCTTTGGAGGTTTCTGCCCTTTTGGTGATTTATATGGAGGTTCTTTATATAACAGCAGACAGCATTGTTTAGGCCTGGCTCCCACAGATTGAAACACCGAGGCATGGTCTCCACAAGAACGTGTCATGTGGTATTAAGACTCCTTTAAGTCCTGCAAGTTGTGAGGTGGGGCCTCCTTGGATCAGATTTGTTAGACCATAGTTGCTCAATTGGATTGAATTCTGGGAAATGTAGAGACTAAGGCAACACCATGAAGTCATGTTCCTCAACCATTCCTGAACTTTTTTTGCAGTGTGGCAGGGTGTTTTTCCGGTTTGGTCTGAAAAAGACCATTGTCATCAGGGAACACCATAGTCATGAAGGGGTGCAACAATCTCTGGGTAGGTGGTGCACGTTCAATTCAATTAAATTTTATTTATATAGCACTTTTCACAATGTTACATTGCTTCAAAGCAGCTTTACACATAATACTGAGATATATTAAAAATCAAAAAACAAATTAGAAAAAAGCATGTCAGAGTAATATCCAGATGAATATCAGGACCTAAGGTTTCCCAGAAGACCATTGTCTAGGGCAGTGGTTTTCAACCTGTGGGCCGCGGTATTGCAGGGGGGGCCGCCGGTTATTATCAATAGAAATAATAATATTGCTAATGTATGTACACAAATAGCAGGTTCATTTACATTTTTTTGCAGTGAGCTGCGGAAACATATGTGTTTGGTTGTGTGGACCATGAGTTAAAAAAGGTTGGGAACCACTGGTCTAGGGTATCACACTGGCTCCATTGGCCTGCCTTCTTACCATAATGCATCTTGCTGTCATCTCTTCTCTGTGTAATACACACATACCTGGCCATCCACCTGATCTAAAAGAAAACATGATTCATCTGACCAGGCAACCTCTTCCATTGCTTCATGACCCAGTTCTGACTCACATGCCAATTGTACTTGATTCCAGTGGTGGACAGGGGTCATCATGGGCACTTTGACCAGTCTAAAGCTACACAGCAAACTGAAATGCAGTGTGTTCTTACATTTATCTATCTAAGATTTATTAAGTTTTTAGCAATTTTAATGTGATAGATCCAAAGGGCTAGTCTTCACTTCTCACATGCATAAATGAGCCTTGACCAAATGAGGCACTCACAACCCTGATGTTGGTTCCTTGCACAGCTTTTAATAGGGTCTAACCACTGAACCCCACAGATTTACTATTTTGGAGATGCTCTGACCCAGTCTTCTAGCCTTCATTATTTGGCCACTGTCAAAGTCGCTCAGATCTTTTTGCTTTTCCATTTTTCCTCATTCACAAGAAAACATGAAATTGAAGAACTGACCGTTCATGTGTTGTCTACGTGTTGTTCACTGTTCACAGATGCCATTGTACAGACCAGTTCACACCAAGGAAGATAACAATAACTAAAAAAGGTTTTAAAAAATCGTTCCAAATTTAGGAGAATATCAGAGTTTACATCACAACTATAACAATAAAGATACAGAGGACAAATTTTGTTGGGATCACTTTCTTTCTTTCATTCCATTTTATGAACAATGAAACAATGACAGCCAATCCATCTGAATTTAAAGGGCTCACACATTTATAATGGCAGACAGAATGGCAGATGACTGTAAAGTGAACCGTGAGCTTGGAATAAACATAACATTATGCCTAATGGTCTGGTATTATTCAGACAAACAGATAGTCCCAGAGTTCCAATGACATGTCATTGGTTGATTCAGACCTGTCTACTGCTTAACCAATAGAGCAGTGTTTTTAAAGTGTAACAGTGTTTACACTTTTTAGGATAATGTTGACTCTGCACAGCACACCTTGATAGGGGAAACAGTTTAAACATACAAAAAGAAATGACATACACCATCTTTATACAAGCCCCTGCGAATTATACATGATAAGAATCATCAGGGCTGCACTTCTCAGATGTGCTTTGGTCTGCTTTTGTCTGTTAAATCCAGTTCCAGTTCTTTCTTGTTGAGCGTGTTCACACTCAACAAGAGTCAGTGTGTGGGTCAGCACATTTTATTCAGACACCAGAGAGATATTCTGTAAGGAAGTGACAGTGAAATACTTTCTCTCGGATGGTGTTATAAACAGCAGCTCCTCCCTAACCATGTGTGACCGTGTTTATATCAGCTCTTTGATTCTATTGTCACAGAAGCAACAGACACCACAGATTTCCCTCTAGACAAACTTAGAACTAAACAACTGAACGGCCATGAAATTGTCATTAGTAGTTATTACATTTGCTTACATACACAAGTTCTCATACTTGTGTTTTAAATTAAACCCTAACCCTTAGTATTAAACGTTGAGATATATAAGTCTTGACCTACGGTGTGTTATTGCCTTTTCATTTTTTTATTTACTGGCTTTGACTGGAAAATCATAGAGAGATTATCTAAGGTCAGGGATTATGGTGGCACTTTTCTGAAGCTTTTACAGGAACTCTGATACAGTTGTAATTAACTTTAACTATTAACATGAATCTATAAAATTGCTCTCACATCAGCTGCAGAGGGTCTATACTGAAAGAATGACCTCACTGCTCTGCTGCGGAATGCTTCCACATCCCACAGTTGCTTGGCCCCTGATCCCGCTTTGATTGTGCGTTCAGAGGCTTAGACAGCATTTTAATTTAGCCAGTCAGTTCATCTTAAATCAGCAACGCGTTAAGCTTACTCTGCCATGTCAGACACAAACAGACATATGCCCTTGACCTGGAGCACACACATACTAAAGCTCTTATCCTACAGCTCAGTGATAAAACTGCTAAAACTTTTGACATAAACAAGAGGCCTATTGTCTTTTGTTTTGGAAAGTCTTATTTATTATATTTTGTATTTATTTTATATATTTATATTTTTTCTCAGAGGATACAGAAACCATTTGCACTTCTTCAGTCATGTGTTACTGGATTTACACTGTATTTTCTGGTCGTGCTTTTACTCTCAGCTGTGATAATGCATTGCGTCATGTTAGTGCTAAAGCAAAAATAGTTTATAAAAAGTCGTTTTTTTCTCAGCAAACAACTGAGAAAAAATAAATAAATAAAACTGTTAAGCCCCGCGTGTAGGCGCGACCGCGATCACTTGACTGCTGCTAAATTTGCAAGTACGGTCGACCCTTTTTTTTCTTCATCCGAACGCCTCGCGAACGCGAATCTTTGTAAAGATAAAAACGAATTTTCTTTCATCTCGAGATTGCGCTTGCTTCCACATTCATCAGTACCTGTCAGTCAACGCACAGCTGCTGAGCTCAATCGGAGGGCCGTTAAGAACGGTCCAATCACATGAGGCCAAACATATAAAAACTATATTGATTCGCTCTAACAACAAAAGGGGAGGGTTCAAGGACAATTTAAAATAAGCCAATTAGAGCTTAGCCTCAAATCACATGCTTTTCAAAAGTTTGTGTACCTACATAGACACTCATTTGACTAACTGTAAAATACTATGATTAAATTATTTTATTTCATTAATATTTGTGATATATATTTAACTTATTGTTTACATGTTAAAGGAGGCTAACTTCAGGGGGGCCGCGCCCCAGCGCCCCCTATTGACCGGCCGCCACTGGTGGGTAAATATAAGAAGACTATTTTAAATTCTTTGGTAAGTGACAAGCTTCCCACACGCCAGTTTGTCCAGTGTTGTGACTCACAACAGCCACATCCCCATGACCAAAACAGCCCTATCACCAAACACACAGCTCAAAGTCAAATAATGCACACAAAAGATATGAGACAATGTTTTGCTTTTATCACCTGTGGTTTTAATTCTTGCCATGGCAACACTGTTCAAGATATCAAAAATCTGTGACATCTTTAATGTCTTATTATCACAATGTTTGGTGATAATTACAATAGTCCTCTTGGAGGAGCCTGCCGTTTTCAAAAACCCCACAGTAAATCTAATCTGACTTCCTGTTGTGTGGAGCTAATAACTGTAATTTGTTTAATAATACGTTGTCTGACTTGATAAGAACAATATGTGTACCCAATATGTAAAAATGTTAGATGTTAACAAGAATTGGTCATGAAACACATCTGCTGATGTCAAAATATCTTCTTGATGCGCTGTGTTTAAATTTTTTATTCTATTTTTGTTCTGTGAAGAATTTTTATTCTTAAGTGAACATTCTTTTATTCAGTCTGCTGCCTATAAAAGAGATAGTGTGAAATGTCAGGACACTGATGTGTCATCTCAGTGATATCTAAAAGGTTCCTCCAGTGGATTTTCCCAGGACTCTGTGCTGGAATGTTTCATTAGTTTGCCGTGAGCTACTCCATAGCCTCTCAGGACACTAGACGAATGATAAAAAAACATTATTCCCCATGTGTACCCACAGGAAAACTGTGATTTATTCATTTCCCACTCTTGGTTGCCAACAATAACAAAGGCTCAAAGTAAAACATCAAGATCCTCAATGAGATCTCATATCTGTGGCTGGCCACCCTCAGAGACACACATTCAAGCAGCAGACCCTGTAATTTCCCCCTCTGCATGCTTATTGTTACACATGAAAATATTACAGCTCGTGTCTAGGTGACTGCATACATCATAACTTTACAGTGTAAACAGGCTGTGGTTTTTAACTCTTACTCCAGTGTAACAGTACATCGAAGCCCCAGAGCAGAGTTATTCACTCAAACTCGTTTTTTCTCAATCTATACATCACTGGAGTTTTGGTTCCTTGCCACTGTCACCTTATTGACTTGCTTACTGGGAGACTGCTGACACATTTAACTTAACTTACGGTTTAGTAAATTACTAATAATTATAGATTCTAGTGAAATGATATAATTACAGTCCTAAAGCCTCTACTGTTTTATTTCTTTGTCTCTTTCACTCTATTACATTGTGTAATGTTCAGATATTTGAATTGTGTATATATTTTGTATGCATGTATTTTTTGTGTATTCTGTGTATTTTACGGTATTCTTGCAAATCTCTTATATTCCTGTCCCATAAGATGTTATTTTTCTATGTGTCATCTCCATGTAACCTGGAACTCTTGCCTAATATGATACCTATCATGTTAATTGACTACATATTACATTTTGTAACGGGTGTGACACCCACGGGTGTCTGCCCAAGGGGTAGCCATCCACTAAGGCGTGGAAAGCAGAAATAGCTGCCACGTAGACCTTAACAGTGGAGTAGGCCAACCCTGCAGAGAGGCGGACCTGTAAGAAATCCAGGACTGGATTAACAATGCAGTTAACTGGATCCAGGCTGCGCTCTCTGCACCAAGAAATGAAAAGATTCCATTTCAAGGCATAAAGTTTCCTTGTAGAGGGAGCTCTGGATTGTAACATGGTCTCAACAACCTCGTTTGAGAGACCCGAAATCAGGAGCTGCGCCTCCTGATGGGAATCTCCCACGGAGAACCGTCCAGCAGGTCTACCAGGTCTGAGAACCATACCCGGGTCGGCCAACGCGGGGCCACCAGGAGTACAGAAGCCTCGTCCTGGCGTATCTTTTCCAGAACTCCCGGGAGCAGAGCAATTGGGGGAAGGCGTACAGAGGTAGCCTCGGCCACGTGTGCACCATGGCATCCAGTCCCAGAGGAGCTGGATGAACTAGAGAGAACCAAAGAGGACATTGCGCAGTCTCGAGAGAGGCGAAGAGGTCCACCTGGGCTTGCCAGAAAACTCTCCAGATCTGACTCACCACGCAGGGGTGAAGCATCCATTCCCCGGGCCTCGGTCCCTGCCTCAACAGGATGTCTGCTCCCACATTGAGATATCCAGATATATACACTGTTCTTAGAGAGACAAGTTTCCCCTGGGACCAAACAAGGATCTGGTGTGGCAATTTGTAAAGGGGGCGCAAACGCAGGCCTCCCTGATGGTTTAGATGGTTTAGGTGCTGTCGGTGCGAACAAGCACGTGGTGGCCTCTCAGGTCTGTGAGAAAATGTCTGAGAGCATGGAAAACTGCCATCATCTCGAGACAATTGATGAATACCCTAATAGGGAGAACGGGACGTGACACTTGGGACACCTCTGTGCCTCCCGGTATGAGGAGCTGGTACATGGCTGGGGCTGTTCCCACCTAACAGCGGTCCTCCTCAGTTCATTCACATCCTCAGATGTGAGGGCTGCGCTCTCATCAAGGTCCTTAAGCAGGTCGGCCTGGTACACTTGAAGCACACCCATGGTGTGCAGAGAAGCACCAGCCTGACCTGCTGCCATGTACCCGCTGCCCAAAAGCTTGGATGTAGTACGCAGAGGCTTAGAGGGCAGGGACGGAGCCTTCAAAGACTGTGACTCGCCAGCTGGCAAGCGCCTGTTCCACTCGGGGCATCGACTTATAGCCATACTCATTCAGCCCGGCCACATTAGCGTACATAGAGGTGGCTGGGCTAAATATACGGGAYGAGTATGGCTTATTCCAGGACCTAGACACCTCAGTGTGCAGGTCCGGAAAAAAGGAAGGCCCCTACATGGAGGTGCAGACTGCCCACAGAGAAAACGCTCATCTTAGGGGCAGTCTGCTGCTCGGCGGGCCAACTGATGTCTAGTTTGGCCACAGCATGAGTAACAACCTCCAGTAGCTTCTCAAACTGGGGGGCAAGAGGGGTCTCCTCAATGCTCTCTACATCCATTTCCTCTGTGGATGAGAGGCAGAGGGAAGAACCCTCCCCCTGGGGGGAAGAAACTGCAGTGCGGGCTTCCGAACCCAGAGAGAGAGCAGAGGACCTGGCGGGTGAGATAGGGATGAGCCCGTCTCAACTCCCTCCACCAAATCTATCTGTGAATCCCACGAATGCCTCCTCCGCTCTGCCTCAGCAAAAGCGGGACCAGCACCGCGGGGAACACTTATGAGGGCTTCCCCCTCAAACAGAGCCCTCCGGGAGCGAAGCGTACGCAGTGGCATGCGTTCGCAATGCACACA